>RJVU01052173.1:2688835-2727374 GCA_003731715.1 Anabarilius grahami
AGCAAACTAAACTTAATTTACTGTGTTTATACAATTGATTTGTCCAATGTATTTGAATGAGCAAAATTTAAAAAATGTATCCCAACTTCTGGAAGTAAGTAAAACTCATGTAAAAGCATGTAAAAAAGAAACAAAAAATAACGCTGAGATTTTTTTACAGTGTACGTGCTAGTGTGCTGCTCAAAGATACAAGATTAGGTTCTAGCAAATATAAATCTCAATGATGCTATAAAATTCTACTAATGTTTGTGTAATATTTTAATTCACTGTGTGTGTGTGTGTGTGTGTGTTTTGTTATTCAGGTCTGGAGTTTAACTGCAGTTTTAATCATGCAGATCCCTGTTACGCAGCTCTGGGACACAAACTCAATCTGCTGATGGTGGATGCTAGTAGATATGACCTGAAGATACTAAAGATAATAAACTTCAACTCAGATGATCCAGTTTGTAGAGTAAAGAATGACATGATGAAGGAATGTGATCTTTTTAATAACAGACCTGAAGTGTCAGTCATTAATGGAATTCTGATAATAAACGGTGTGATCAGAGCAGATTCAGGGATTTACAAATTAGATCTCGATGGCTCAGATGGCACAGTAACATCTAGAGATCTTCAAGTGATTGTTGAAGGTACAGTAACTCTCTCATCAGACTCATTACAATCTCATGTTCTCCAAAGATCTCACTCTCATGCAAATCAGTCAGATTAAATCTGTTTAATTGTGGTGTTTTCAGAGAGTTCAGCATCTATGGTGCATGTTCTGGTCTGGTGTTTTCAGATGATGTTTCTGTTGGGTCTGTTAGGAGGTTTTCACATCTACATGAGACACACGTCAGGTCAGAGACATTTATCATCATCATTATGGATTTGACATGCAAATATTAAGAGTGTGAAGATGATGATGAGAATCTGATGCTTTTAGGAAAGAAACAGGAAGATCAACAAGTGAGAATGAGCAGATTTAGAGAAGGACATGAACACACAGCAGAAGATTGATGAGAGCAGCAGCAGATCTCATCACATCTATGAGAAATCACTTCAGAACGGCCAAGACTTTCACATCCATCCAACATTTATTTGACACATCTGGAGTCACTTATTTACTTATTCCGCTTCACAAAATCTTTGTCCTCAAGAATATTGCTAAGCACATTGTTCTTTAAGAATTGTAAATGATGTGTTGATGTGATCTTTCACATGCTTGCATGGGTGGCTTTCAGAGTCTTGAAAGAAACAGAAATGACACTGCATTTATGAGCGGTAAAGGATTCATGATTAAGTGCAAATAAACATATCAGTTTTAATTACTTGGTTAATACTTGTGCTTAATGATGAGAGTCACTTCAGCATCTGAAAGCATCCATTCCTGCTCCACATCTCTGTTTCTTCTGTTTGAGAGTCTCTCTGTGCTTTCAACAGTGGATGTGTTCAAAGTGTTGTTTTTCATTTAAAAAAAAGAAGAAAGAAATCAAGCTTATACATACATCTCAAACCAAAACCAAAACTCTTTAGAGGCATTTACATGAAATATCATGGCCAGATCAAATGTATGTTTTGAGAGCCTCGGACAAGAGATTGTGGATGAATTATTTTAGGCAGTTTTACTAAAAATATATGCACCTTCTTGACCATAGAGTTGTTGCTGGTGATGACGTCCTGCCTACATCTTTTCTAGCACTCCGGTAATGTTCTTGAAGTCTCTCCCATTATGGGACCTCCAAGGATGTCCTACTCCTTACAAGTGTGTCTTTGAGTAACTGCACCTCTTTTCTGCTCATGAATTTTATTTGGGAGATCAGTGCCGTTACTGCAGAACATCCATACTGTCATGTTTGGTATCACATTTAGGTTTTCCTGTCTTTTATTTTGTATTGTCACAGTTATGTTTCCTGTTTTTCATGTGATTCCCCTGTTTATGTGTCATTTTCTAAACAGTTGTTTTGGTCATGTGTTTCTCAGTTCTGTTTTCTTATTGGTTCATTGTGTTGATTACTTTCAGGTGTGTCTTGTTAAGTCATTAGTCTTTGTGTATAAATAGCCCTCTTGTTACCATTGTTTCCTGTAACTGCTGTTTGGTGAGATCTGTTCATGTTTAGTTCATGCTTCTTAGTCAAGTCATGTTCATGTCTTTAAGCCTCCGGTTTTGTATCACATTTATCATTTTTCAATAAAACTGCACATGGTTTCAACTTCGATTCACCTTCAGTGCATTACATTACAATTAGTTTAACTGACTAACGGCAAGTTCACATTGCACAATTTTCAAAGTCGCTAGATCACTGTTCTTTTCACACTGCACGACTATCTAGGGTAGCATTCAGTTGCTGCTGTGTGTGCATTGCACAATGGATTGACGACATTGCCTGACTTTACGTTAGGAAGAATCACCGACAGCTGTTTGGTCCTCAAACTATACTTCACAACCAAACACACGCGAGAAGTGATAAGAAAATAACGCAAGATCTCATGTGAGATTGGAATTAGGAATCGGAATAAAATGTTAGCCCGCAAGAAGCCTGTGATCCAAATTGTCTGTGCACTAATTTGCAGCGAAAAGGACAAAAAGAAAAAAAGATTATAGAGGAGGAAATGGTTGGGGAGACACGGGTCTCCAGGCAGAATCCTCCCCGAACTTCCCGCTGCCCTGTGTCTTGCTCTCTCATTGGCTGTAGGTCATTTTCAGTCAGAACACATTTCACAAACCAGGATTTTGGATTGCAGACAAATCCAGATATTTAGCAAGGCAAATATCTCACAGGCATCGGAAACACATCATCGATTCTCACAGTTCTCATCTTTGATAATGCACTCTGTGTGACTGTCACTCGCGTGAACGAAAAGTTACAAATTTAAAAAAATGTGACAGTAGAGATAATGGGCACAATGATTTGTCCCTGAAACTATAGATCTATATGTTGCTATACGTAAGCTGTCCGCCATATTGGAACGGTCAAATCCAGTCTGTGACACTCGAGAGCAAGTTGACTGTGTGTCTGCAACCTAGCTATAAGCATGTGTGATATCTATATCTGCAATATGATTTTCTCGTCATTTCTGCATATGGATATTGCATATTGGGTAATACATAACTCAAACCAGCACATTCTCACCTCTGAAAGTTTATCCCGCTTCATCTGGAATTTATATCTCTGTGGTTTTTACTGCCATAGTCTGCACAGTGCTGTGACATTTTAAAATGTACATCCATTTGGATTACACAGTCTTAACATACATTTTATGTGATGCGTATTTGTCAGTCAGTATTGAAGCAAACCCGTCAGAAACTTAAAGAGACGTGATTTTGATCCTCATTTTTGTTTCAGTGGTTTAATATCAGGAATACAGAAAAGAAACGTGTGTGTTAGTTATTTTTGCTCTTGTGCAAGACGTTCAACCTCAAACTTCTCCAGTAAACGCTGTGAACTTCCTCTTCTCTCAGGAAGTGTGCAGTAGTCTTAATATATCATGACCACAGATGAGTGTCAGCAGATCTTCTGTCAGAGTAAGAAGTGATTGTGTGACTGAAGCAGCATCTTCTCTCTTCTGCTGGATTATTGGGCTCTTCTGGACTCTAGAGAAATGAAGCTCATCTTTGGACTGATGCTGCTGAAAACTGCTGCATGTGAGTCGACTTTCAGATCAAACTCATCTAATGATGAAGCTCTGACAATAATATTACAATCTGCAGCGTTATAGTAATAGAGTTGTCTGTTTTAAGTTTGTTTTGTGTAGTGTATTAATAGTGTTTTCTTTACAGTGTAGCCTACAGTTAGTGGAATATGAATTGTTTAGATGGAAGAGTTTAAGTCACAGTAAGAGGAGAAGAGTTCAGCATATGAGTGTTAAAGACCAATGAAATCAAAATTGGACTTTTATGCTTAAAATTCACTAAGATTCACAAAATCAACTCTTACAGCCCAGCATACATAAATACTTAAAGGAGTTTGCAAACTAAGTTAGCATTTTATTTTTAAAAGTTTACCTGAAGTTCTATTCTATAAATACTGTCACGTGGTTCAGTGGTTTTCACATGGTTTTCCACTGCTTCCTCTTTCTGTCTGCCTATCCACTCTGTTCTTCTCTTTCCTCAATGTTTTCAGTTTTCTCACAGTTCATATCTCTATCATTGCACTCATCTATATATCTTAGTGTACTCCTCAAAGTTGCAATATTACAATATACTGTTGATATTTGAAATCAACCCAAACAAATCCACCCCTCTCTTCATTGGTCCGCCTCCAAAATTCACGAACACTTCACTGCCCACTCCTAACCTCTCGCTCCGAGCTGGTCTTGAACCCTACATGCCGCCGTGCTAACAAGGACACTTAACACTGAATTCCTTTAAAACCTCTTGGAAAATAGATTAAAATTGTTCTCAAAGATCCTGTAAAATTCTGATGATTCCTGATGATAGAGTGTTGGATAGAGGTAATTATTTTGTGTGTGTGTGTGTGTGTTTGTGTGTGTGTGTGTGTGTGTTTGTGTATGTGTTTTGTTCTCCAGGTCTGGACTTTAACTGCTGGTTTAATCAGTCAGATCCCTGTTACGCAGCTCTAGGACACAAACTCAATCTGCTGATGGTGGACACTAGTAGATATGACCTGAAGATACTAAAGAGAATAAACTTAAACTCAGATGATCCAGTTTGTAGAGTAAAGAATGACATGATGAAGGAATGTGATCTTTTTAATAACAGACCTGAAGTGTCAGTCATTAATGGAATTCTGATAATAAACAGTGTGATCAGAGCAGATGCAGGGACTTACAAATTAGATCTCGAAGACTCAGATGGCACAGTAACATCTAGATATCTTCAAGTGATTGTTGAAGGTACAGTAACTCTTTCATCAGACTCATTACAATCTCATGTTCTCCAAAGATCTCACTCTCATGCAAATCAGTCAGATTAAATCTGTTTAATTGTGTTGTTTTCAGAGAGTTCAGCATCTATGGTGCATGTTCTGGTCTGGTGTTGTCAGATGATGTTTCTGTTGGGTCTGTTAGGAGGTTTTCACATCTACATGAGACACACGTCAGGTCAGAGACATTTATCATCATCATTATGGATTTGACATGCAAATATTAAGAGTGTGAAGATGATGATGAGAATCTGATGCTTTTAGGAAAGAAACAGGAAGGTCAACAAGTGAGAATGAGCAGATTTAGAGAAGGACATGAACACACAGCAGAAGATTGATGAGAGCAGCAGCAGATCTCATCACATCTATGAGAAATCACTTCAGAACGGCCAAGACTTTCACATCCATCCAACATTTATTTTACACATCTGGAGTCACTTATTTACTTATTTCACTTCACAAGATCTTCACAAGATAGACACATTGTTCTTTAAGAATTGTAAATTAAATGTTTAAATTGATAAGATTAACTCTGTATTTAGTTAAATGAAAACAGAATGTGAAATTAAACTGTTTTTGCAGTCAAGACACGGCGTACAATAAATTTAAACAAGTTTGCAATATAAAAGCAATAAATCTAAATAGATATCAAATGAAAAGATT
Organism: Anabarilius grahami; assembly: GCA_003731715.1. Classification (NCBI taxonomy): domain Eukaryota; kingdom Metazoa; phylum Chordata; class Actinopteri; order Cypriniformes; family Xenocyprididae; genus Anabarilius; species Anabarilius grahami. The sequence goes on from RJVU01052173.1 coordinate 2,694,361, forward strand.
AACTTTAGTAAATGAGTCCAGCTGTAACTCTTGTTTCCTCCTGCAGATATCGCTAGAAACCAGGAAAGTGTCTCATCTTTGACACTTACTACTCAAACATTACATTATAGACTTATATTATTACTGTTTATTTTTAAGTTGAGTTTATTTGATAGATTTAAAGAATCAACTGTTTTTTCGAGTCTTTAATGACAAGCACTTTTTCAGCACCAGATTTGCATGCGCTGGATTCACATCTTTAAATGTCCTGGAGCTTTTAAAGTTTGTGTGAATGTTTCTACATTATGCATATCGATTCTATATCTCGTTTGGCTCTCATAGAAGGCCGTCGCATTTTTTCTCCCTCTCCTCCCCCTAACCTTCCCTGCTTTGCTCTTGTCTCGTCTATTGTCTTACTCTGAGAGACTCTCTCTGCACTGCTCTCCAAACATCTAAAAATCATGGATTTGATCAACTGGTCTCTCAACGCAATTGATACCATCTTCTCGACGAGAAGCTTGGGTTCGGGGGAACCTGACTGCCCTGCCGGAACGTTCGCAGCTGGCTACACGATGGACGCGTGGGAGAGGTGGCGGGTCGTGTGTCTGGCGGCCCTTTCCGTGGAGGACATTGAAGATATCTACCTATTCGGAACCATGATAACAGGTCTTCTGCTGACTGGATTAGGCTTTGCCCTGGTTTATCGAAATAATCGGAAAACGGTAACAGCTGTTCAAAACCTCACAAGGCTGCCCGTCATGATTGAACAAGCAGTGGGCAGAGCGGTCAGCACTGAGACTGGGACTATTAACCGCAATATGGATAACATCATGGAGAAGCTCACGGCTTTGCAAAGGCAATTGGACCGATTCGGAGACCAGAATGGACTAAGAGAGTAGCTGTGCAAATTGGAATGCGGCTATTCGCCCCAAGACAAAACAATCCCAATCTTATCTGCTTTCGGCTCCCATCAACCAGCACTGGCCTCAGCCAAGGCCGCTGTTGGAACAACAACTCCCCCGGAAGAGCACTGGAGTGAGACGCTCTTGTATTCCTTCCCCCAATCCCACAGACAACCTGCTGATTGTTGACTATGTCTGGGACCTGATCAAGGTTGTCTCCATGGCAACTTGCTGTGTATCGCTTTAACAATCCTGCGGACTGAGGCACCTAGATTTGATGCCAGGAGTAGCGACTCTACAGGCCTACACAGACAAGAACTTTTACATACACGCACACATACTCACATATATATTGATATGCATTCACCAACCCAACCCCTAATCCCTCGCCTTCGCCGCTTTGTACCGCCAGTCTGGCAAACGGGTCTGTGACCAGCGCTTTCTAGCTGCAGGACCGGATGGCTGTTTGCCTGTGCTGGATTATCTCCATCCCCCCACTCCCCCTCCCCTGTTGCAAGTCGTGTATTATGTTGTATTGATTATGTGCTTATGTTGCTGAGGTGTTTTTTTCCTGTTCCCACACTGTACTCCCCACAGGAGCATAGTCTGGGGTGGTATTTTTTTTCTCCTCCCCTTCCTCATGTTATGCTGTATTTCTTCCAAATTCCCTGTCTTCCTGTTCTGTCTACCCCCTTGTCATATTGTATGTATGTATGTATGTACAGGTTGACGGACAATTTCGCTGGTACCTGTGACTAGTGACAAATAAAGGGCTTCATTCATACACTATATTGCCAAAAGTTTTGGGATGCCTGCCTTTACGTGCACATGAACTTTAATGATATCCCATTCTTAATCCATAGGGTTTGATGTGGAGTTGGCCCACCCTCTCAGCTATAACAGCCTCAACTCTTCTGGGAAGGCTTTCCACAAGGTTAAGGAGTGTGTTTATGGGAATTTTTGACCATTCTTCTAGAAGCGCATTTGTGGGGTCAGGCAGTGATGTTGGCGAGAAGGCCTGGCTCACAGTCTCTGCTCTAATTCATCCCAAAGGTGTTCTATCGGGTTGAGGTCAGGACTCTGTGCAGGCCAGTCAAGTTCCTCCACACCAAACTCACTCATCCATGTCTTTATGGACCTTGCTTTGTGCACTGGTGCGCAGTCATGTTGGAACATCCCCAAACTGTTCCCACAAAGTTGGGAGCATGAAATTGTCCAAAATGTCTTGGTATGCTGAAGCATTAAGAGTTCCTTTCACTGGAACTAAGGGTTCAAGCCCAACCCCTGAAAAACAACCCCACACCATAATCCCCCTCCACCAAACTTTACTCTTGGCACAATGCAGTCAGGCAAGTACCGTTCTCCTGGCAAACGCCAAACCCAGACTCGTCCATCGGATTGCCAGACAGAGAAGCGTGATTGGTCACTCCAGAGAACCCGTCTCCACTGCTCTAGAGTCCAGTGACGGCGTGCTTTACACCACTGCATTCGACTCTTTGCATTGCACTTGGTGATGTAAGGCTTGGCTGCAGCTGCTCAGCCATGGAAACCCATTCCATGAAGCTCTCTACGCACTGTTCTTGAGCAAATCTGAAGGCCACAGGAAGTTTGGAGGTCTGTAGCTGTTGACTCTGCAGAAAGTTGGTGACTTCTGCACACTGTGTGCCTCAGCATGCGCTGACCCGCTCTGTGATTTTACATGGACTATCACTTCATGGCTGAGTTGCTGTTGTTCCCAATTGTTTCCACTTTGTTATGATACCACTAACAGTTGATCGTGGAATATTTAGTAGTGAGGGAATTTGAGGAATAACACATGGCTGAGTTCAAAGTAACACAAAATGTGTTGTCCTTAACTAGACACAGGTGTATTAAGATATAACACAGGTTGTGTTGTTTTTAACACATTCTGTGGTTCAAAATATATAAATTCTTTTTTTTTTTCAGAGTTTAGAGTGTGACAAATATGAATATTATCCAAACAATCTTGGACTACAAAGCAACATGCACTCCTGTTCCTAACTGCATTATCATCATCTTGAACACCAAGCTTTGCACTATTAGTTCTGTCAAAAGTTTGTTTTTGTCAGTTATGCAAAATCCCATATCTGTATTCAACCCTCAAAACAACGAGTGAACTGGGCAACTGAGGCTGTAAAATTCCTGAGAATTGTGTGTTTATCTTCCTGTTCTTTGTCCTGTACACGCTTCACTCTTTCAGTAAAGTTTTCTGACTTCCTCTAGTGATAAGAACTGACAACTTGGAACATTAACTAGAAGGGTTAGCTTCTTATGTCTTGTGAGATGATATTTAAATGCTTAGTTTTAAGCTCTGTAGTTTAAAAACATGCAATACAATGATGACTGAGAGATGAAAAAATAACCCTGATGATCATATTTGATACTCAAGATTCTTCGGGGGGAAAGAGGTATGGATAAACAAGTAAACACAAGTTGCTTTAGTCCAGTAAGTGTTAATCTTAAAATATTACAAACAATATCAAATTTATTCTAAGGTTTACTTGATAAAAATCAGTGCAGATTTGACAGAAAGACACGTGAAGCTCGAGCTGAAGGACGTTTGGAAAATTATACTAAAAGACTTTTACTGGATAAAACAGTCTAAACTCTCAGACAGAGACAGAAGGACTGGAGGAGATTGAGTGTGACTGGTTTATCAGATCATGGATCATTTAGAGGCCTTAGAAATTTGCATATCAAAATATAAGATGGCTTTATAGATAAGTTCAGGAGTTTAACACGTCACTTATTTACTTATTTCACTTCACAAGATCTTTGTCCTCAAGAATATTGCTAAGCACATTGTTCTTTAATAATTGTAAATTAAACATGTGTTGAAATTGATAAGATTAACTCTGTATTGAGTTAAAATAAAATAATTTGAAATTAAATTTTTTGCTGTCAAAAGGCGCAAGCTCGTTGGATTTTAAGTTTATTTAATATAGACCTGTCAGTTTTTATTTTATTTCACAAAATGCATGAATCAAATTTAAACAAGTTTGCAATATAAAAACAATAAATCTAAATAGATATCAAAATATCAAATTGACTTTAGTAAATGAGTCCAGCTGTAACTCTTGTTTCCTCCTGCAGATGTCGCTAGTAACCAGGAAAGTGTCTCATCTTTGACACTTACTCAAACATTACATTATACAGTAGACTTTTATTATTACTGTTTATTTTTATAAAGTTTATTTGACAGATTTAAAACTGCACAACAGAACTTTAGCCTCTCTATCGTCACCTGTGCATGAAACAATAAATCGCATGTGGAGTAGTTTGAAGTCAGTTGTGCTTCATCTACTGTGTTCTTCTACCTCCTCATTTCAGAACATCAATGTCACTGACCTACACAATTATACATATATGTGCACATACATTAATTCACACACACCCATATATACATATACACATGACCACGCATACTCACACTCATACCCACACACATCTATTTTCCTACAAATGTAATGTTAATATTTAATGGTAACACATTACTATTGGCACATCTGAATTATTTAATTATTCTTATAGCAAAGGAAGGCAGGTAGATCTGTAAGTTATGAAAGAAAAATGCAAAACTACAAGGTTTTTTTGAGTCAGAAGCTTTAATGACAAGCACTTCTTTTTTTTCCCGCAGTTTAGAGTGTGGCAAATATGAATATTATCCAAATATATATGAATATTATTATCTTGGACAACACGTGCTCCAAAAGAAACATGCACACCTGTTCTAGTTGATAACAGATATGGAATTTATAAATTTTTAATTTTTTGAAACATTATGAATTTTGACAGAACTAATAGTGGAAAGCTTAGAGTTCAAGATGATGATAATGCAATTAGGAATAGGTGTGCGTGTTTCTTTTGGAGCTCGTGCTCTCAAAACAACGAGTGAACTGGGCAACTGAGGCTGAAAAATTCCTGAGAATTGGTATGTTTATCTTCCTGTTCTTTGTCCTGTACGTGCGCTTCACTTTTTCATTGAAGTTCTCTGACTTCCTCTAGTGATAAGAACTGACAACTTGAAACATTAACTGAAGGGTTAGTTTCTTATGTCTTAGTTTTAAGCTTTGTAGTTTGAAAACATGCAATACAATGATGACTGAGAGATGAACAAATAACCCTTCCTCAAAAGATGATGATCACATTATACTCATGATTCTTCGGGGGAAAGAGGTATGGATAAACAAGTAAACACAAGTTGCTTTAGTCCAGTAAATGTTAATCTTAAAATATTACTAACAATATCAAAGTTATTCTTACGTTTACTTGATAAAAATCAGTGCAGATTTGACAGAAAGACACGTGAAGCTCGAGCTGAAGGACGTTTGTACAATAAAAGACTTTTACTGGATAAAACAGTCTAAACTCCCAGACAGAGACAGAAGGACTGGAGGAGATCGAGTGTGACCGGTTTATCAGATCATGGATCATTTACAGTGGTGCTCAGAATTATTGGCACCCTTGGTAAATATGATCAAAGATGACTGTAAAATAAATCTGCATTGTTTATCCTTTTGATCTTTAATTCTTAAAATTAGCAAAAGTCTAACCTTTCATTGAAGGAAAAGAATTGAATGTGGGGGGAAACTCACATTATGATATAAATGTTTATCTACAAAACACGTTGGCCACAATTATTGGCACCCTATTATTCAATACTTTTTGCAACCTCCTTTTCCCAAGATAACAGCTCTGAGTCTTCTCCTATAATGCCTGATGAGTTTGGAGAACACCTGACAAGAGATCAGAGACCATTCCTTCATGCAGAATCTCTCCAGATCCTTCAGATTCCAGCTCCATGCTGGTGCTTCTTCTCTTCAGTTCACTCCACTCATTTTCTTTAGGGTTCCGGTTTAGGGAACTGGGACGACCATGGCAGAAGCTTCATTTTGTGCTCAGTGACACATGTTTGTGTTGGTTTTGATGTTTGTTTTGGATCATTGTCCTGATGGAAGATCCAACCACGGCCCATTATTGGATTTCTAGCAGAAGGTCAGGTTTAGATTTTTTATCTGTTGGTATTTGATAGAATCCATGATGCCATGAATCTGAACAAGATGTCCAGGACCTCCAGCAGAAAAATAGGCCCACAACATTAAAGATCCAGCAGTATATTTAACTGTGGGCATGGGGTACTTTTTATCCATGTGTGCACCAAACCCATCTGGTGGGTTTGCTGCCAAAAAACACTTTTTTTAGTTTAATCTGAGCATAGAAGCCATTCCCATTTGGAGTTCCAGTCTTGTCTGACAACTGAGTATGCTGGAGATTGTTTCTGGATGAGAGCAGAGGATTTTTCATGAAACCCTCCCAAACAACTTGTGGGGATGTAGGTGCTGTTTGGTAATTTTTTTTAGGCTTTCTGAGACTCAAGACCCAACTGATCTCTGCAATTCTCCAGCTGTGATCCTTGGAGAGTCTTTGTCCACTCAAACTTTCCTCCTCACCGTACATTAGGACGATTTAGACACACGTCCTCTTCCAGGCAGATTTGTTACATCTTTAGTTGATTGGAACTTCTTAATTATTGCCCTGATGGTGGAAATGGGGATTTTCAATGCGTTAGCTTTTTTTCTTACAGACACTTTCTATTTTGTGAAGCTCAACAATCTTTTGCTGCACATCAGAACTATATTCTATGGTTTTACTCATAAATATTCCAGGGGTGCCAATAATTGTGGCCAACGTGTTTTGAAGAAAAACATTTATTTCATAATGTGATTTTCCCCCCACATTCAATTCTTTTCCTTCAATGAAAGGTTAGACTTTTGCTAATTTTAAGAATTAAAGATCAAAAGGATAAACAATGCAGATTTATTTTTACTGTCATCTTTGATCATATTTATCAATAATTCTGAGCACCACTGTAGAGGCCTTAGAAATTTGCAGATCAAAATATAAGATGGCTTTATGGATAAGGAGAGGTTGTTGCGTATTTGTTTGGCAGTTTCAGTGTTTTGTTTCATAATTTCATCTAGTTAGTAATAAATGCACATTTGCTTTTGATGCAATGACTTTATTAAAACACCACACACACTCAGGATTTGATTTATTACAGGCCTATCTTTCATATTTAAACTGATAATGATGATTAAGTCACTTTGAATAAAAGCATCTGCCAAAATCATGCAAATGTTTACATTTGGAGATATCAAATCCAACAAAGAAAGAAAACAATCATTAGTCAGCTTTAGGTAGAACATTTTCCTTATAGTAACCAGCGTTGGTTATGTTTCCAGCAGGTCTGTACTGACCAACGACAAAAACTGTGTTTCCATCAGTAGCCATCCCAACTCCGAGCTCTGTGGACGACTTCCACACAACCTGGGTGAAATGCCCTGCAGATTATACATATCACAGTTACACAGAGATTATAATAAAGCCATTAAAATAATGTCAATTTCCTTATTGCTATATATTCCACTGAAATCATTTAATCCCAAAACTAATATTACCTGTTTGGGGTTGATTTCCTGGTGTGTCAAAACTGTAATCTTTGATCTCACTGTACCAGGAGTCTACAGCCGCCTTCCCTGCAATATACAAAACAATATATTTTTTAAAGTTCTCACTCATTTTGAACAGGTTCATTTATTAAGCTGCAGATTTTACCTGTGGGTGCCTTTTGTTGGGAGCTAAAGGCATAAAACACATTCTCCCCATTTTTAGTGTCACTGTGGCCCAATGTTTTCTTGCTCAGCATGTCTTCTGCCCACTTCTGAGCCGCGCTGCACAGATCCTCACTGTACGTCAGCGCCGGGGCCTGATGCTGCTGACGGTACTGGTTGTGAGTGTCCAGGAACTCCTGTTTAAAGCTTTCGTCTGTGGAGAATCAAACAAACACCAGCGCTCAAGAGATGGACAGACAGGCTTGGATCGATCTTAAAATCGTATTATCAACCTGGAAGTAAACTAGTTTCTTTGAATGTGCAAATGTGAGACTTCCAATTCAAAGAAGAATAACAAGTGCAGTAAGTGATAAAACTATTTGCACTATGTTCTTCAAAATAAAGGTTCTTTAATGGCATTGATGGTTCCATGAAGAATCTTTAACATCCATGGAAACTTTCTATTGCTTTATAGTAGAAAAGTTTCTTTAGATTATTAAAGTGTTCTTCACACTAAGAGAAAATGTCTCTTTTATGCCATCACTGCATGCGAAAAAAAAAACTTTTGGAAGCTTTATATTTAAGCCAGTGTGTGTATGATTATGAGAATAAATAAAATAATAATATAATAACAAATGCCAAATGTTTGCAATATCAAGCAGCATAACGGACTGTTTTTGTTCAGGTAAAATGACTGGAAGTGAATGACACCAGAAGCTGCTCTTACTTCACTTCAGCTTAAAGTTAGAATAATTAAATACAGAAATACATATGAAGACCGCTGACCCACCTGCCATAGCTGCTGAAGTATAAGCTGTAAAAAACAAAGATAATTGTTGTTAATATTCATAATAATTTAAATATATATATAATTTATTGAGTACATATGTAAACACAACAGATGTTCCTCTCTGTGGCTCTTCATACCTTCTCTTGTCCTGGAGTTGTTGGGATGTTTTGTTCACTCGCTCTGCCTTCAGCACAGATTGATGTGTGTATATATACTGTGACTTCATCTCCTCCTCCTCCTCCTCCTCCAAACACTGACACTCTTCAACTCCATCTCTTTAGTTGAACCTGAGGGGGAAACTGACCCCCCTAGTTTAGAGGGACCGAAAGAAATGTCCAATGGTTTGATTCGCAGGAACTCGCTTCACATGAGCTTTTGTGTTGTTTTACTGTGTGTGTGTGTGTGTGTGAGAGAGAGAGAGAGAGAGATAAAGAGTTGATTCCAGAGAAATGTGAAAGAATTAAACATGGAAAATTACACTCAGATTGATGTACAGCTGTGAGGAGGTTTGCTGTTTCTTGTTAGATAAGTTGAGAGACATTTAAGAACTAGATTGAAATGTTTGACGAACATTGATGTTGGCTTGACAAACCGTATGAATGTTTTAAAGTTTTTTTAAGCTAAATTTAGTGAAGTGGAAAGAGAAAGAAATGCTATAAATTTCTATCATGTTTTAACATAGATACCATGAATTCACATGTTGGTAGCATGTTTTAGTATGCGTTAAGTTGATTTGAGTTTGCCTCCCAATTCTCATTTTCAATATCTGGTGATTGTCATTAGCACAGTAAATTCTTTTACTAATAAAATAATAATAATGAATAATAAATCAGCATACACTAAAGGCAATAAATTATGCATAAATGCACACTCCACTGTCATGAAACTCATACATGAGATCAGATACATGAAATAATACAATGCAAAAAACTAAAACAAATCTTAATGGTCCTAAAAAGATTTCATTTTCTTTCATAATTTAAGTATAATTTAATTTGATTTTGGATCACATCTCAGCTGATTGGATCAATGTAGAAATGGTTTCGTTCAGATCTTCATTATGGATAGATTGTGTTGTATTAATCGACAGCCGTTCCCAGTTCATCTAAGACTCTGATCTGAATGTTAGCATTGGGTGTTTTTGTACTCGGGTAATTAACAGTTTAAAGCTCATACAGGTTTTAAAATCACATTCCTTCACAGTTAATTGCTTGTTAAAATAATAGCTGGTAAATGAAAGCAGTTCTAGTCACGCAAGTGGCTTTACAAGTCGCCCAATTTACTAGTAAAACATGCAAAGACACAAGAATCCCATTAGGTGGCAGATATAAGTTCTGTTTTAAAAAGGTACTTTTAACTTTTAACATAGACTTTAAACTAGAATCCCCAGAAGGTTTAAATAAAAAGAAATATGTAATACGAGACAAACACAAAGAGATCAAATTTACTTTATTTTCATTTTCACGTTTAACATATGTATACTGCAAAAAATAACATCACAAAGTTAAATATTTACTTGTGCATTCATGCAGTCTGCAGTACTTTTATACTGACTTTTACTTAAATGTTTTAGATTTTGTGTTTTTATTTTTTTTTTTATCATTTAAACCCTCATGATGTTACAGTACAATCACACGACTTCTTTCCATGGAAGACTAATTGAAAAGTAGACATCATAAAAAAAAAAGTTTTCAATGACGTGTGTGAACTGCTTTTGTGTGAACTGTTTCTAATCCGTGAGATCATGATCTGCTTGAGTGTTTCTGACCAGGAAGCGTGCACAGATATTAACCGCTGGTATGCGAAACTCCACATTGATAACCATCATTTATTTATTTTGCTTCTATCCAAATGCCATATCATAGGACACAATGGCAGTAAAAATTTACTATTTTTGATTAGTAAACAAGCTAGAGCAGAGGTGAAATGCAGAAATTTATAATTTTAGATAAAAATACAATCTGAACATTATACAAAACAAGTAAAGTTTGTGTTTGTGAAATTCTCATTTTTATAGTAGCTCTTCGCTGAGGGATTCACATAATGAAATACGTCTGGGAAATATACAGTGCCCTCCACAATTATTGGCACCCTTAGTAAATATAAGCAAAGGCGGCTGTGAAAATAGATCTGCATTGTTTATCCTTTTGATCTTTCATTAAAAAAATTCACAAAATTCTAACCTTTCATCGAAGTAAAAGAATTGAAAGTAGGGGGAAACTCACATTATGAAATAAATGTTTTTCTCCAATGCACGTTGGCCACAATTATTGGCACCCCTAGAAATTCTTATGAGTAAAATATCTCTGAAGTGTATTCCCATTCATATTTAAATTTTTTAGCACACCAGGGTGACTAGGAACATGAAATTGTCCAGCCATGACTTCCTGTTCCACAGGAGTATAAACATGAGGTTCACACAAAGGCAAAATTCACTTAATCATTCATCACAATGAGAAAAACCAAAGAATATAGTTCTGATGTGCAGCAAAAGATTGTTGAGCTTCACAAAATAGAAAATGGCTATAAGAAAAAAGCTAATGCATTGAAAATCCCCATTTCCACCATCAGGGCAATAATTAAGAAGTTCCAATCAACTAAAGATGTTACAAATCTGCCTGGAAGAGGACGTGTGTCTAAATCGTCCTAATGCACGGTGAGGAGGAGAGTTTGAGTGTCCAAAGACTCTCCAAGGATCACAGCTGGAGAATTGCAGAGATTAGTTGAGTCTTGAGTTTCGGAAAGCCTAAATAAAATGATCAAACAGAACCTACATTCCCACAAGTTGTTCGGGAGGATTTCAAGAAAAATCCTCTGCTCTCATCCAAAAACAATCTCCAGCATACTCAGTTGTCAGACAAGACTGGAACTTCAAACGGGAACGGCTTCTATGCTCAGATTAAACTAAAAAAGAGCTTTTTGGCAGCAAAGCCACCAGATGTGTTTGGTGCACACATGGATAAAAAGTACCTCATGCCCACAGTTAAATATACTGCTGGATCTTTAATGTTGTGGGCCTATTTTTCTGCTGGAGGTCCTGGACATCTTGTTCAGATGCATGGCATTTTGGATTCTAGCAAATACCAACAGATAAAAATCAAAACCTGACCTTCTGCTAGAAATCCAATAATGGGCCGTGATTGGATCTTCCATCAGGACAATGATCCAAAACAAACATCAAAACCAACACAAAAATGTGTCACTGAGCACAAAATGAAGCTTCTGCCATGACCATCCCAGTTCCCTGACCTGAACCCTAAAGAAAATGAGTGAAGTGAACTCAAGAGAAGAAGCACCAGCATGGAGCTGGAATCTGAAGGATCTGGAGAGATTCTGCATGAAGGAATGGTCTCTGATCTCTTCTCAGGTGTTCTCCAAACTCATCAGGCATTATAGAAGAAGACTCAGAGCTGTTATCTTGGCAAAAGGAGGTTGCAAAAAGTTTTGAATAAAAGGGTGCCAATAATTGTGGCCAACGTGTTTTGGAGAAAAACATTTATTTCATAATGTGATTTTCCCCCCACTTTCAGTTCTTTTCCTTCAATGAAAGGTTATAATTTAGTGAATTTTTTGAAAGAAAGATCAAAAGGATAAACAATGCAGATTTATTTTCACAGCCGCCTTTGCTCATAATTACTAAGGGTGCCAATAATTGTGGAGGGCACTGCATTTTGATGTGTTTGGTTACAGTTATGGTTTAAGTTCATTGTCAATTATGCAGTCCTTGTTAAATTACTAAGAATTATGTTAAATAATATTTGACATATTTTACATTACTGTTGAGGAGATAAGGGTTCCCATAAGTGTGATTGTTTCACTGTTAAATTTTTTTTTTTAGCTATCACAACTTTAAATTTTGCATTAGAATAACTTCCCTGGAATTAACTTGAGATAACTCAAATATCCAAGTTGTCAACTTCACATTTTAAGTTAACTAAACTTAAAATTTTAAGGCAGCACAAATACCGTTTTTGAGTTGAAACAACAGTGCACAGAATACAGTTTGACTTTTTCATCTTCAGGACATGAATAAAACATTTTAACTTGCAACGTAAAAAATAAAAGCAACATCATGTGTGATCAAGAAAAACCAAGGATGAATGAAGCTTGTGAGGTGACACTTCTTATTCTTAACAATAGTATAAAATAAGTTTGACAAAAAGTGTTCCAAAAATTCTGTTTATTGTGACATTTGAAGTATCGACATGAAAGCCTTAATTGAAGCCTTAATTATTAATGCAACATGCTAGAATAAAGATAGTTTATTAATAATTAGAGAATAGAAGCACTTTGAGATGAATGTTTGTAATGAAAGAAACTCCACGCAGATTTAGTGAATGTTTTTGTTCCCACTAACATGTAATGAAAGAAACTCCAGTGAATGCAGGTTAAGTGACATGTTTTAGTGTGTACTGTGGCCAAGTGCACTGGAAAAACAGATGGCTTTGTGTAATGCAGAACCCTGAAACTGTGTTTTTTGCAACCAATGATATCCTAAACAATGATCTGAATGATCTCCGATTACAGTGCAGGAGTTCACGGGAATGATTGTTATTTGAAAACCGTCAAATAACATGGTGCCTTTTAATCAGCATGTGGTGGAACGGAAGCCACTATATTTAAAAACAAGCCAAACAAACCGTCCGACGTGTTTGTGGAAATTCTCATCCTGTCTTGGTATTGACCACTAGTGTCCATTTACCTTAAGAGCGTTTTATGACAATGTGCCGTTCCTTCAGGGTCAGAGAGTTTTACATTACTGCCTGCTGAAGAAGGGCTGCAAGTTTTCTCATCGTTTTTACACCTTTCTGTGTTCAGAGAGTTCCAAAATCTTGTTAAATACTGTAGTGACGTCCGTAAGAGGCACATATGTTTGCATTAAAAGCAGTGATCTACTATCACATTCTCAAAGTAAACATTGCATTGACTAACAGTTGCCTGATTCTAATACTCCTTCACCTTAAATTCCTTCAGGGTTTTGTTTTGTCTTTTTTTTCATTGCATCCATAATCTTCAGTTGACCCAGTTTCCCCATGAGTTTCATTATTCTGATTCACCTGTCTTGTTAATTCCCTCATTAAGTGATTAGTTAACACCTGTTCTGTTTTACCAATCATCATCTGCCTATATTTAAGCCCTGAGTTCTCATCAGTCCTTTGTCCATCCTTGTTTGGTAATAGTTGTTGTGTATCATTCTCACCTGAGTTTCTCCTGTGTGATTATATTAAAGTCTACTCCTAGTATTGTTAATCTTCGTGAGCTTTATCTACACAGCAACCCGAGACAAGTAGAACAAATAGAACAAAATCCCTTTTTTGTTTTTACACACTTTTCTGCAATGTTCAGCTTGACTTTATTCTCATCCACAGTCATGAAAGCGTAAAAAAATATTAATAGTATTTCAAATTAATTGTACACTATAATATTCTTGTCATATGTTCCTCTGACCAAACCCAGGTGGATTCTAATGAAGCTTTACGTTACAAAACATGATTTTCTTCCTCTGTATTTCTGTCTTGTTTTCCAGTACAAATATCTAAACATTCTTAAATCTTCTAAAAGATCTTTACTAGAGAAGAAAAATTAGTTTGTGCTTAAAACAAGAAAAAAAAAATGCACTGAATTCAAAAGGAAAACCAGTATTTTTCTGGCTTACTTTTGTTCTTGTTTTAAGCAAAAACTCACTATATTTTTTTATACATTTCTCTCAAAAAAATAAATAAATAAACTATTATCTTCAGTCATTTCTCTTTTCCAGTAAATGTATCTTGATTTAAGAATGTTTAGATATTTGCGCTGGAAAACAAGACAGAAACACTGAGGAAGAAGATCATTTCTTGCAGTGCATGTGAATTTGTTCATGTTTCATGCAATACACTTTTGTAATGTGTGTTATGAAGTTGAAATTTTGTTTCTAATCAGTCAGTCAAAATATAAGCTAATACTTTAAGTATGTTTTTGTAAGATATTAAAGAGATAGTTCACCCAGAAATGAAATTTCTGTCATCATTTACTCACCCTCAGGTTGTTCCAAACCTGTATAAATTTCTTTCACATTTCACATTTGGCAGACGCTTTTATCCAAAGCGACTTACATTGCATTATATTATACATTTTTGTATCTGAGTATGTGCAATCCCTGGGATCGAACCCATGACCTTGGCATTGCTAGTGCCATGCTCTAACCACTGAGCTACAGGAAAGCTGGTTCTTTGTTCTGTTGAACACAAAGGAAGATATTTTGAAGAACGTTTGTAACCAATCTGCTTTGGGGCACCATTGACTTCCAAAAATATACTATGGACTGTTTAGTTTAGTTTCCAACATTCTTCAAAAATATCTTCCTTTGTGTACAACAGAACAAAGGAATTTACAATAAGGGTGAATACATGATGACAAAATCTTCATTTTTTGGGTGAACTATCCCTTTAAAACCGAACTCAAGGTACAAAACACTTTAAGATCCTCCACTGACTCTGATATGAAATCTAACTGCCAGCATTTCTTGTTTTTGGATATCTGATTTTCTGCCTGGCACGTCCTTTAAGAAATGCCAGTCTAGTTGAGACGTCTTTGACAAACAGGCATCTTTAGACAAAGACATTCCTGTGAACGTGGATGATACTTGTGCTGTAATTCAGGTTGCGTGCAAATCTAGATATATTGCAATGAACTGATGTGTGTTGCGTCTAGGAAAACTTTACAGCTTTCATTTTTTTGTTTGCTCTTTTCAGATGTAATACTTCTGGTATGTGAGATCTGTATGTTACACATAGTTTTGTATCTTATCTGAGTAACAACAAAGAGCTGTAAACAAAAAAGAGAAATTCTCCTGAAGCGATCAAGGAACCATTGTTATTTTCTCACCATTCACTTGAAGTCCACATGACAGCTGGCAGTGTCTGCAGTTTATTTTGCTATGGAAACTCTGAAGAAGCAGGTTGTTTGCATTGTCCATACCAAGAGTGACCGCTGTGTGGCAGCACATCATCATCAGTGTTCATGTCAAACAATCAGATTAAAGTGTTAAAATCATGAGGAACAATTGTGTTCTTGTACAGTTTCACTCTTTTATATTTGTGGATTTAATGTGTTATATGATTGTGACTTTGTGTTGCGTTTGTTATTTTTTTGTGTTTGTGTAACATGATGTAACATAATATTAGTTAAGAATTAACACCACATCCCTTTATGCTGTCCTAATCAAAAGATTGGAATAATTAATCTATTTTTTTATGTTTTTGTCTCTTCTGCTCATCAAGGCTGCATTTATTTGATCAAAAATACAGTAAAAAATATAGTGAAATATTGTTACAATTTAAAATGTGAATTCTATGTGAATATATTGTAAAACGCAATTTATTTCTGTGATTCAAAGCTGAATTTTCAGCATGATTACTCCAGTCTTCAGTGTCACATGATCCTTCAGAAATCATTCTAATATGCAGCTCAATTATTAATTATTGGTGCTCAACTATTAATAATGGTCCTTATTATAATCAATGTTGAAAACAATTGTGCTGCCTAATATTTTTGATGCATACAGGATTCTCCGATGAATAAAAATGTGAAGCTTTTATTTAAAATAGAATATTTTGTAACATTATAAATGTTTTTACTGTCACTTTTGATCGATTTAAAGCATCCTTGTTGAATAAAAATATTATTTTTTAACATAGTCACAACATATATCCACAAAATCTGCAGCAGCACAGCTGTTTTCAACATTGATAATAATCATAAATGTTTTTCGAGTATCAAATCATCATATTAGAATGATTTCTGAAGGATCATGTGACACTGAAGACTGGAGTAATGATGCTGAAAATTCAGCTTTGATCACTGGATATAAATTACACTTTACTATATATTCACATAGAAAACAATATTTAAAATTGCTAAAATATTTCGCGTTTTTATTGTATTTTTTAACAAATAAATGAAGCCTTGGTGAGCATTAGAGAATTCATTAAAAAACACTCCAAACTTTGACCAGTGTATATCAGAAACTCTGGTTGACTGACATCATGTCCTGTTGTCCAGTGTGTTCTTGATCACTAATTACACATCTCAGATAAACCAAAAGGCAATCAGAGGCATAGCAAGAGCTTCTCAGCATGAAAGACTCTCTCCAGCTGTCCTTACAAAAGCCTTGAGATGATTAGGTCTAATGTTCTCACTTTTGGCTGTTTGTTGCACCGTCGTGTCCAAAATCAGCCTTTCCTGCTCAAAATAATGTCTCACTTTATTGTATACAGATCGTTACAAATTCTAAACTGGACATGAAGTTCTAAAGTGTGAAACATTTGAATGCTTCAGTGTGTAAAAGACTAGAATTCTTGAATTATTTCTCTCAATATCAGAGCAGGTTAGTGTGACAAAGAAGAAAATTACTGAAAGTTTTGAAAGAATAATGTCAGATGTTTAATGCCCGCTGTAGCCTGAAGGAGGAGCCGCACTTTTACTGCACATGAACCTGAGGAAAATCAGACCACAGAAATAATTGGAAAAGCAATTCAATACCGATCCTCTTTGTGCAAGGCTATTACAATCCTGCTTACCTCAGCAGATACAGACAACNTTCGCGTTTTTACTGTATTTTTTAACAAATAAATGAAGCCTTGGTGAGCATTAGAGAATTCATTAAAAAACACTTTGACCAGTGTATATCAGAAACTCTGGTTGACTGACATCATGTCCTGTTGTCCAGTGTGTTCTTGATCACTAATTACACATCTCAGATAAACCAAAAGGCAATCAGAGGCATAGCAAGAGCTTCTCAGCATGAAAGACTGTGAAACATTTTAATGCTTCAGTGTGTAAAAGACTAGAATTCTTGAATTATTTCTCTCAATATCAGAGCAGGTTAGTGTGACAAAGAAGAAAATTACTGAAAGTTTTGAAAGAATAATGTCAGATGTTTAATGCCCGCTGTAGCCTGAAGGAGGAGCCGCACTTTTACTGCACATGAACCTGAGGAAAATCAGACCACAGAAATAATTGGAAAAGCAATTCAATACCGATCCTCTTTGTGCAAGGCTATTACAATCCTGCTTACCTCAGCAGATACAGACAACACACCATACTAAACTCATCAAATTCGTTATTTCATGTCATTCAGTTCACGTATTCCTAAGATTCAATCTTGTGTGTTGTTCTCAAGGTCATGTGTGGAGGAGCAGAGCGGGAAAACTGTTACATATTTATAATTTCCTTGAACATTATCTCTGTCTTGAGCTTTCTGTGTTGTACTGGTGTGGTGTGCAAAGATATGAAACCAACTGACCATGAGGCTAATGAGTGATGATAACACTTATACTTACATTGGTTACATAAACACTTTTGTTTATTAAGCTTTATCTAAAGCTGCTCTAAACATTTGGCCTAGCGGTGAAGAATAAAAGTACACATGATTTGTGGAGGAACATTGTTTTAGTTGTGCTTCGGCTGCTGTTCTGTGTGGATGAATCTGATGTGTTTGAGTCGCACCGATGATCGATTTATAACATCAAAATTCTTCAATAATGAAGACAGAAATCTGAAAAATAGGCTTCGTCTTGTGCAGGTGAGTAGCTTATACACTGTTGATTTTTAAAAATCATAAATAACATTAAAAAGTTTGGTATTCGTATCAGATAACGGTGGAAACTATAACTTGGGAAGGATATTTATAGGCAAATAAACCAAAATAAGATTGGCATTGTTTGTTACCATCATAAACATTGTTTTGTGTACCTATAGTGTGATGCTTTGCAAACTATGTTGATTCATGTTTTATTACGGATACTGTTGCTTTTTTTTGTGGCTTCAAGCTACTTCCACTGCATATAGCGGTAGCTTGCTCTTTTTTCCTTTATTTACGGATATGATGTGAACATGCACGGACTAATGTTTAAAGTATGTAATTTCCCTAAAAATCCATCCCGACAACTCTAAAATATAATTATTATAGACTTTCCATAGTCATTTAAGGTAAGGTAAGTTAAGGTGGTTTTATGTCGAACTTGCGCAATATTTAATTTAGAAAAAAAACCATTTCATTTCCAATATAATATAAAAAGAATAAATAAAAATACAAAGCCGATTCCAAAAAAGTTGGGACACTGCATTCTGTTTTTATTCACAATTTGTACAATGTGGAAGTTTAAAATTTCAATATTTTATTCAGAATACAACATAGATGACATATCAAATGTTTAAACCGAGAAAATGTATCATTTTAAAGGAAAAATAAGTTGATTTTAAATTTCATGGCATCAACACATCTCAAAAAAGTTGGGACAAGGCCATGTTTACCACTGTGTGGCATCCACTCTTCTTTTTATAACAGTCTGCAAACGTCTGGGGACTGAGGAGACAAGTTGCTCAAGTTTAGGAATAGGAATGTTGTCCCATTCTTGTCTAATACAGGCTTCTAGTTGCTCAACTGTCTTAGGTCTTCTTTGTCGCATCTTCCTCTTTATGATGCGCCAAATGTTTTCTATAAGTGAAAGATCTGGACTGCAGGTTGCCCATTTCAGTACCCGGATCCTTCTACGCAGCCATGATGTTGTAATTGATGCAGTATGTGGTCTGGCATTGTCATGTTGGAAAATGCAAGGTCTTCCCTGAAAGAGATGACATCTGGATGGGAGCATATGTTGTTAGAACCTGGATATACCTTTCAGCATTGACGGTGCCTTTCCAGATGTGTAAGCTGCCCATGCCACACGCACTCCCCCATACCATCAGAGATGCAGGCTTCTGAACTGAGCGCTGATAACAACTTGGGTTGTCCTTGTCCTCTTTAGTCCGGATGACATGGCGTCCCAGTTTTCCAACTTCAACTTCAACTTTTGATTCGTCTGACCACAGAACAATTTTCCACTTTGCCACAGTCCATTTTAAATGAGCCTTGGCCCAGAGAAAACGCCTGCGCTTCTGGATCATGTTTAGATATGGCTTCTTTTTTGACCTATAGAGTTTTAGCCGGCAACGGCGAATGGCACGGTGGATTGTGTTCACCGACAATGTTTTCTGGAAGTATTCCTGAGCCCATGTTGTGATTTCCATTACAGTAGCATTCCTGTATGTGATGCAGTGCCGTCTAAGGGCCCGAAGATCACGGGCATCCAGTATGGTTTTCCGGCCTTGACCCTTACGCACAGAGATTGTTCCAGATTCTCTGAATCTTTGGATGATATTATGCACTGTAGATGATGATAACTTCAAACTCTTTGCAATTTTTCTCTGAAAAACTCCTTTCTGATATTGCTCCACTATTTTTCGCCGCAGCATTGGGGGAAATGGTGATCCTCTGCCCATCTTGACTTCTGAGAGACACTGCCACTCTGAGAGGCTCTTTTTATACCCAATCATGTTGCCAATTGACCTAATAAGTTGCAAATTGGTCCTCCAGCTGTTCCTTATATGTATATTTAACTTTTCCAGCCTCTTATTGCTACCTGTCCCAACATTTTTGGAATGTGTAGCTCTCATGAAATCTAAAATGAGCCAATATTTGGCATGACATTTCAAAATGTCTCACTTTCAACATTTGATATGTTATCTATATTCTATTGTGAATAAAATATAAGTTTATGAGATTTGTAAATTATTGCATTCCTTTTTTATTCACAATTTGTACAGTGTCCCAACTTTTTTGGAATCGGGTTTGTAGTACAGTAGCTTTTATTTAAATATATTTTTTACTAAATGTGATATATGGAAGAATAAAGTAAGAAAAATAATCATATATCATTGCTCAGTAAGTGAAATAGTAGGCTATTGTTTATATATATATATATATATATATAAAGAAATAAAATCTAACCTAAAATATATGTTCAAAAGTGTTTAACTGAAGACTGTGTTCTATTACGGACTAAATATACTGTATACAGTGAGTGGATTGATGTTGTTATACTGCAACACATGCATTAATTGCTATGACAATTGATTGACATCTGTTCGTCTGAGCTTCCTTTTTAAGCCACAGAGAATGACAGTGAGAAAACAGAGAGGAAGACATGAGCCTCTCACTGAAATAAACATGGAAGGAGAGAGAGAGAGGCTTTCTTTTAGACTCTACTTTTGTTCTCGTTCACAAAGACAGTCACAGTCCAGAGGACGGTGTCAATGCAGTTCAGACGATGAGGTGAACCGACTGAAACCTCTTTTTTCTGTCTTAGCCATGAGAACACACACAGTGGGGCTTGATGTCCTGCTTTCACTCTGATTGGATGATTCAGTGGTCAATACCTCTCTACTGTTAGCACGTCTGACCCTGAGAGCTCACCTCGTTTCACCCGCCTGTTACTTTAATTAGTAAACTGAAACTGAAGTGATTAATGGGGAAATATTCTAAATCAACATCACACATCTGAAGCGTGAGTGTTAAACTGACTTCTCTTTCACGTCTTATTGTGCTTAAACTGTCAAAAACACACAGAGTTCACATAAACACAGTCGGTTATGTATGTGAACGCAAAGAGCAAGGAAAGAAAACACGTGAATATTAGATCTGTGTATTAAAGTAATTTAATTGATTCATTAATTAAGTCAATATAGTCATTCAGTAGTCATGAAGTCATTCAGTATAGTCCACTTTAGTGAAGTGTGTTAAAGTTCAGTCAAAGAGAAGTTGTTGGATGCACGATACCATACCGCATATAATATATTTCAAAATGTACCAAAAATTGCCAAAAATCTGTTGCTATTGCAAAAATACATACATGCATACAGTAGTGCAGTCTAACATCTCCCGTCCTGACCGCACACATCCTCAACATGCTCCTCTGAACCTTGATTTGCATCCCACTCGTCTGCAGTGTCAACTTTCATTTCCCTTCCTTCTATAATTGCATAACTTAATAAGCATTAATTTTTATTAGGCACCTGTCTGCCTTTGACAAGAGACAATATCTTGTTCTCGGTCAATCAGTCAGTCGGCAGATGGGTGAGTAGGAAGACAAGCACGATCTCCAGCCATTCATTCTTTTCTGCTCTAATTTAGTTTTCCAAATAGGATATTCTTGCAGCCAGTGATTTGTCAACACCTGTCTTCTGTAAGAAATATAGTATATGCTGCCAGAACAATCACTCTTCTCTCAATATATCTCAGCTTTGTTGTTTTACTGTTTACATCAACACCAAAGTGCCTCATATACTGTATATATTTAAGACCGGACAGGATATGAGATTGATATTTTGTGTTGATGACACAAGAAAGGCCAACCTCACAATATCTGTCACATAAAACAAGCCGTTTAGCAAATGCAAACAAGGAGCAGAAAACAACAGTGGCAGTGAATAGCGTGAATTGGTTCAGGTAGTGACGTGTGACAAAAATGTGCAGATTTTATGCTGGATATAGTACATAAAGCACATTGTTTACTCATTGGATGCTAAAAATTAAGGTTCCAAAAGGGCGTTTTCACAAGCAATGCCATAGAAGAACCATTTTTCAACTCAACCAGAGGTCCCCTGCTCAAATTTTAAATTTTGTTCATATTTTTTTCTGGTGAAAGACATGCATAAATGAAGAAGAAAGCCAAAATATTACATGTCACAGATGTATATTTACTGAGTAATCCTCTGTTTTGTAGAGGAGGATCAAAATGACAATTTTCAGCTGAGATTTGGAGCCAAATTAGAGGAGTGTAAAAATGACTTTAGAAAGATTGCAGCATCATTATTTTATTTTCACACAGAGATTGGTAGGTCTGATAGTAAAATCTGTTGACTTTAGCCATCTTTGTTTCATTATATGCCAACGGTGACAGTTCAAAAATGGGGGAAAAGCAGTTTTCAAGTTTTTTCTCCCAAAGTTTGCATACCTGTAACTCAAGAAGTATTAAAGATATCTCAATATCCATTTAGATTCTGGTTCTTAACAAACTTTTGTTTTGGTGTCTTCATTCTGAAGGCCATATGTGGTTTGATTACAGAGATATTGGGATTTCAATGTGGCTCCAAGAATAAATTGTTAAATTGTACACATTTTCAATGAACAAATGTGGGTCACTTTGCACACAATGGATACTTTTTTCTTTTAAAGAGGAATATCTGAAGAACAAATATTGTTGAAACTAGAAATGTATCTTGTTTCTTTCTATGAAAACAATTGCATAGAACATTCCATAGAATCATCAATGTCAATAAAGAACCTTTATTTTTAAGAGTGTTTGTATGTATGTTAAATATTGCAGTTTGGATGCATATTTCATGACAACGTATATTTACTTTGAGCATTCAGAAACAAAGTTTGCATCTTCCGTCTGTCAGAAGCTAGTTATTATAGTTAATAAAGTTTTAAATATTTTTTCTTACAAAAACCCATTGCTTTGCTTCAAAAGGCCTTTAATCACCCCCTGGAGCCGTATGAATTACTTTAATTATGGATGGATGCATTTTATTTTTGCTGTAAAATCTTGCATTAAATGCTTTTAATGCACACTTTCCAGCCAATCAGAATTGAGTATTCAACAGACCATGATTTAAATGATTACATTGCACATGTTCTGAAAAAGTCTCGGAAGTTTCACACACTCAAAAAAAATAGCTTACTTGCGTGTTGCAAAATAAGGTGTATATTGTGTATATTGTCAGTCGTGATGCATGAAGCACAGCTCACTCTGAAGTCACTTAAAAATGAGCATCTTTTTTGTTGGTCAACACAGCGAATCTGTGAAAAAAATCTGTATCGCATTGATTAAAATGGATTTTGCACCAAACAAAAAAACAACCTGCTTTCTATACTACACTATAAAACTATCTTTTCTCATGATTGATGTTAACTATAGCTTCTCCAGTTTTGGAAACTGTCAGGACTTTGTATGTTTGGTGTAACATCTCCTGACCATCTGTAACCGCCTTCTGGGACTCATTTGTTCCCCTCAAACAAACGCTGCTCATAGCGCGAGACCACCAGCGCCGCGGTCCGACTCGCTCGGAGAGTTTCAACCGGGCTTGTTTTTGTATCTGGCTGTTGTTTAGTCTGAAAATCAAAGCTGTCTGGGTAGAATAGAAGCACTTTGAGACCTGTCTGATCTTCACAAACATGTGCATGTCCACTTCAAAGCTGACGGCAGGAGAGAGAGCACAGGTCTGCATTAGCATAGCAAAGAGAAGATCGCCCACAGAAATCTGTAGCCTACTCATGTAATTCTGCATGCTGCACGTATTCATCACAATATCAATATTATGACATAAAATCAACTAATTGAAAGCACAATAATAGTTATGCATGAGTATATGAATAGTAATGAACTATTTTGCATATTCCAAACACTGCTTTTGCCTATCATACATCAGCTTATATTGTACTGCGTCATGTTAGGAAAATCTTAATTAGGCGATTATAAAAATGCTGATGTATTCAGAGAACAAAACTGAATATAGTTGGAATATATTTGAACCTTCATGGGTGTCGTATTTCAGCACGCGAGAGGGATTCGGCCTCACTCAAAGCACTGCAGGGCTGGAAGAGTTGATTGCCTATTGATGAGATTTATTTAGAGGGTTTACAAGAGCAAGAGAGGGCTTTTCTTTCTTTTAGGGTGGATGAAAGGGAGGGAAAGAATGAGTGAGAAGAACATGAAGCATCTATTTAAAGGACGATTGTCCTTGACCTGTTTCTGATTAGTATGAACATGATAAAACATCTCTAGGAGTTGTTTACATTTTCTCAAAGGGATTTAAAGGAGCATTATTTCTTCTTTTGCTCAAAATGTTTTACACTAAAGGTCAAGTTCACCTGTAGCTTTCCTGTAGCTCAGTGGTTAGAGCATGGCACTAGCAATGCCAAGGTCATGGGTTCGATCCCAGGGATTGCACATACTCAGATACAAATGTATAGTATAATGCAATGTAAGTCGCTTTGGATAAAAGCGTCTGCCAAATGCATAAATGTTAAAATGTTAAAGTTCACACCATAATCAATCTAATTCTATGAGAATTCACAACTATTATGATAACGACACAGAGGAAAGATTTTTTTTCCACCTGATGAACAATAAAAGCATGGACAGCCAATCAGAATCCACCCGACTTTAAAGCACACAAGCAGGACTTTATCATGTGAATCAGTATTCATGTAGTACCGCATGCCGCTCATTCATCAGAATATAAATATTACCTTGACATAAAATCAACTAATTGATAACGCAATAATAGTCAGGGATGGGTAGTTTACTTTTAAAATGTATTTCACTACAGATTACAAAATACATGCTTTAAAAAGTCATTTGTATCATATTTTGTTGTATCAAAGTTTTGTAACTTTATCTAAATACTTTAGAATTCTTTGGAATACTAATAAGTATGTAACAAAAAAGCTTTTTTATCGCACAATTCTGACTTTTTTCTCAGAATTGCATGATATAAAGTTGCAACTGCGAGTTATAAAGTCAGAATTGTGAGATATAAACTCACAACTGCGAGAAGTTTATATCTCACAATTCTGACTTCATAAAACGCAATAGTGAGTTTAAATCTCGCAATTCTGGGGGAAAAAAGAATTGTGAGATTAAAAAGTCGCAATTACCTTTTCTTTTTGTTTTTTTACAATTGCGAGAGACTCACAAACAACTATCACAAAACATGAAAACAGTCGAGGATCATCCAGTAACGACAGACAGTTCAGATTCAAGAGTATGTACAGTTTTGAATGGGGCATATTTTATAGTATGTAAACATCTGTTATGTGAGATATCTTACTCAGGACAGTATTAAATAAAATTGACATGCAATCCCTCTAATTTTGATCAAATTATTAAAATGTCGTCACAGTTTAGATTAATGTTTAAATTAAATAAATGACATTAAAATTCAAAGTAATCACTTTGGTAATCTAAAATACTTTTCAGATGTAACTGTAATTTTATTATCACCCATTTAAAATGTAACCGTAATGAAATACATTTACTCAAATGTTGTATTTTAAATACGCAACTAAGTTACATGTATTTCATTACTCCCCAACCCTGATAACAGTTGTAGATGATACACTTAATTTATACATATTCATAAACTACTTTGCATATTGAGAACACTGCTTTTACATATAGGCTAGATCAAATGGTTAAAGGAGCAGTCATTTTTTACTCATTAAAAAGATTTACACTAAGAAACGAATACGTTTGGGAAAGTTTAAAATGATGTGCATGTGATGAAAACAGTAATAAAGGTTTTATTTGACACTCCTGTTGAGATCACATGACCAGCTGAATTATACTTGCTTTCTCCTAATTATCAGACACGCTCCTTTGCATAATTAATTAATAATGGATGACTGTCACTATAGGGTGATTTTCTAATGGCATCACTGAAAACTTTTGTTTTGCATGATTCTGTATCTTGCAAAATATTGCTTTATGTCTCTCACGGAAGAAACAAAATCATACAGATTTGTAATGAGGGTGAGTAAATGTTTTTCTAGATAAATTGACCTTTTAACTAAATGAGGTGATGCATCTCTCTGGTAAATGTGTTGCTTTTATTGTAATTGCTCGAGTGTTTGATTAATCTGCACGGGGTCGCAGGTTTAAAGCCCGTTTGAGAACCAAACCATCAGTACAAAAGCACATATGAGGGAATCTTTTCAGTTTTTTCCCTCTCAAGAAAGTTCAGTGAAATTTCATTCACGTAATGTGCAATACACACCTTCACACTCTCAACTCTGTTGAACATCATGTCCAATTCATCTGTGTGTTCATTCATCACAGGCGATTCAGCAGATTAGCGCAGTGACATGATGAGTTACCCGCGCTCTTAATGACTGTCTGCCACAGGGACGTGTCCTTAATGAGCAAACGTTTCTGAGGATATATTTACTCTCTCTCTCTCTCCCTCAATCAAATCTCTCTCGCTCAGTTTCAATTGCTTTCCTGCGTCATACCACCTAAGCGTATTAAAAATGAATTCTTGCCAGAGGATCAAGTTTATCATCTCATAGAGAAAATCAATCAACCACATGAAAGCTTGAAACCTCAAGATAGGTTTCTGAGGATAAGATGGTCCACATCAGTTTGAACATTTCACATCCATCTGAATTCACACACACACACACACACACACACATATTTAGGCCTATAAAGTGTATTTCTTTGAATTGCACATACAATGTCCATCCAGTTGGATTATACTGTACTGTACTTTATCCATGAATTAGTGTTGGGGAAAATACTCAGAAATGTAATTTACTAATCTACAAGATACACATGATTTAACTACAACAATTTAACTAAGCTACTCCATTGAAAAAGTAGAAAGTGTCATCATTGCATTAACCTGCGCACAAGGACGGAGGAAATCGAGCTGATCAACATGTTAAAAGCTTTTTCAGATCAACCTGTCGTAAGTGATGAAAGAAATGATGTGTTCTGTGAGGCGTGAGCCATTATTCTTGAATTTTGCACTTATTGGAAATGATGATAAACTGGCCGGATGGAACAGAGACAGCATAAAAGTGAACATTATATACTATAAGAGATCATATTCATTCATGCCTCCTATTCTTAATATTTTTTATTTAGGATCTCTTTAAAAATGTCCACCTATTCCAGACTTGTAACGTTATTCAGAATCGATTCTCGTATTGAGCACAAAATAAGGCAAATGTGAAAGCTACCGACTGAATCAAGAGTACCATGGTGTAAGAAATAATAATTCACCAGAGTTGTGAGCTTGGAGTCTGATTGGATAAAAAGACAAAACAAAGGTAAGAGAACACGTCTGTTTACTGAGCTGTAATCAAAGGCTGTACACAAACACAAACAAATACTGCGTGACTATGGTGATTCACAAACAAATGACTCTCTTATGAGCCGGTTAAGTGAATTAAACTTTTAAGTGAATCAAAAACAGACCACCCAGCTAATGTAGTCCGATTTACAAACAAATCATTCTTATGAGTCGTTTCTCTTTAGTGAATCAAAAACATAATTCAGCCAGTGTAGTCTGATTCACGAATAAAATGATTCTTATGAGCCGGTTCTTTTTAGTGAATCAAAAACACCACTCAGCCAGTTGTAGTCTGATTCACAAACAAATGACTCTTATGAACCGGCTCTTTTAAGGGAATCAAAAACAGTCCACTCAGCCAGTGTAGTCCGATTCACGAACAAATGATTCTTATGAGTCGTTTCTCTTTAGTGAATCAAAAACATCATTCAGCCAGTGTAGTCTGATTCACGAATAAAATGATTCTTATGAGCCGGTTCTTTTTAGTGAATCAAAAACAGACCACTCAGCCAGTGTAGTCCGATTCACGAACAAATGATTCTTAAGAACCGTTTATTTTTTTTTAATTTTTAATGAATCAAAAACAAACAGATTCATGAACAAATATGATTCTTCTGAGCCGGTTCTTTTTATGGAATCAAAAACAGACGGATTCACGAACAAATGATTCTTATGAGCAGGTTCCTTTAGTGAATCAAAAACACACTACTCAGCCAGTGTAGTTGGATTCACAAACAAATGATTCTTATGAGCCGATTCTTTTTAGTGAATCAAAAACACACTTCTCAGCCAGTGTAGTTGGATTCACAAACAAATGATTCTTATGAGCCGATTCTTTTTAGTGAATCAGAAACACACCACTCAGCCAGTGTAGTTGGATTCACAAACAAATGATTCTTATGAGCCGATTCTTTTTAGTGAATCAAAAGCACACTTCTCAGCCAGTGTAGTTGAATTCACAAACAAATGATTCTTATGAGCCGATTCTTTTTAGTGAATCAAAAACACACTTCTCAGCCAGTGTAGTCTGATTCACGAACTTCAAGTGTAGATTGTTGCTTTATGGTTTTCTGTATTTATTTATTTTTGAGAAATGATGCAGGTGAAAACAGGCCTCTTTCTGAAACATGAAAGAAATGTGTTCTTTTGATCATAAATCATTCATAAATCAGTAAATTGATTGAATTGAACATGACAATACGTAACAATGGTTTTGTTCCAATATTTCTTCATAACCTAATATAGCCATATATCCTTCTGCCAACCAGCAAAACAAGTCTTTCAGTTTACCTATGTATATTTCACTTCCGCTACTGTACAACAGAACCATTTCATCCACTTTAATGTGACCTGTGAAATGAAAGTAATTCATATTGTGTGTTTCCTCGGGCAGATATGATCTAATAGTGTTCTCTCTGCAGAGTGTGATGACGCACCGTCTCTCGTCTCAGAGTTACTGCCGCAATACTACAGTTATATTCACACACATCAGTTGTTCTACACTGTCTGCATTAAATCCATAACTACTGTACGAACTCTAATTGATAACAGATAAACTTTAGGAAAATCAGCTAACATCGAGTCTGTCTGCAGATGCAGCGCTGCATGTCAATAATGAATTCAGAATCAATGTTAGAATCATTATTCTATACCGTTTAATGATCTCTGTCTTCACTCTAGTTCAGGAATCAATACATGTGATTACTTTTACAACGTTATACACACATTTCTTTGTGCCAACCAGTCTTTTTATTTATTTAATGTAGTTTTCTGTGATGCAGAGACAGAATGTAACTCTAGAGTTTCTATAGACTTGCTTTGTGAAACTTTGCAGTGTTTTATTAATAGCAGGTCATTTCTCCTCTTCATGAAGCTCTTCATCTGAAGAACCTGTTGAACTGACAGGAGAAAGAGTCAGACTGCAAACAACCTCCTTCAGAGTAGGTGCTGATTATTGAAGTGTTCAACAATTTAAAAAAATTTATTTTTCTGACTTGCATTTCATATGTCAGGCTTTCCAGGGTTAAAGTATGTGTTTTCTTTCCTTCCTTGAGGGACAGTGTCATCTTCAGTTCATAGATCACCCGTATCTTTGACATCAGGTCTGATCCTCATTTCATCTGTTTCAGAGACCGCACTGCTTTCTTCAGGTTTACACGAGGATATTTCACTGGACTGATGCCACAGGGCAAAAATCCCACACATTTGGCCCCGGTAGGAAGAATAAATGCGGTTGAAAGCATTAATAAGTCCCACTGGATACATGGTCTACCATTTGTCTCGCACTGCCCTCGCTGAAGGTCAGTCTGCTGCAGGAGAAGATTTTCTGATGCTATTCAAAGCTACTGTATGGTTTCAGAAGACTGTGAACAACTTTTATGACATTTTGGGTGTTTACTTTGTCATTTCGGAGCCAGTCACATTTGTTATATAGGAAAGTGTGGCCAGGATAAACAGCAGAAGCATAAATGAGGGAATATAAGCTTTCCTGTAGCTCAGTGGTTAGAGCATGGCACTAGCAATGCCAAGGTCATGGGTTCGATCCCAGGGATTGCACATACTTAGATACAAATGTATAGTATAATGCAATGTAAGTCGCTTTGGATAAAAGCGTCTGTCAAATGCATAAATGTAAATATAAGCATAAAAATTAGACCTCTGAACCAATCAATGTCTTTTAGATGTCAAATGCGAAGCTGAATAAGTGATTGCAGACCCAATTTGACAAGGTGATTGAGTGGAACTGAACAATAATGAAGTGAATTAAACGGCATGAGAAAGAGAGATTATCACAGTTCATTGCTGATTGGTAATAATTCACAATTCGAAGGTTCAATACAAATGTTTTGTATGATATGATTAGATTAAAGTGAGATGGTGTGAGTCATATTTGTGGGATCAAACAAGCATTTTTGCAAGATATTGTTTATGTATCTTTAACATCCCTTTACTATGGACAGTCTGTGACTATGGAGTGAAATAAAATGAAAATGTACACCGTTCAGAAGTTTCAGTGAAATGTTTGTGAAAGAGTCTCTTCTGCTCTCCAAAGCTGCATTTATTTGATCAAAAATACAGTAAAAATAGTGAAATATTTTTACAATTTAAAATAACAGTTTTCTATGTGAATTTATAGTAAAGTGTAATTTATTCCTGTGATCAAAGCTGAATTTTCAGCATCATTACTCCAGTCTTCAGTGTCACAGAATGACCTTTGCCCTATTGTTAATCAAATGCATATGAAGAGGTTTGTCTAAATACGCAGCCAATCAACCATTTCAGCGGTAATTGTCTGTCAGTGCTGTTATTGATCATGATGTCCTCCGGCTTTCTCTTGTGTAATCAATCTCTCTGTGTTCGTTCCATTATCTTGCTAAATGATATTCAGAAACGTCAGACTGGATTGTCAAACCATGCAAAGTGATAGATATATAGATATAGATATAGAGAGAGATATATAATATACTGTTTATATAACTNTATAGTAAAGTGTAATTTATTCCTGTGATCAAAGCTGAATTTTCAGCATCATTACTCCAGTCTTCAGTGTCACATGATCCTTCAGAAATCATTTCTTTTTATTATTTTATTTATTATTATTTTATTTGAAATAGAAATCTTTTGTAACATTATGTCTTTACTGCGTCCTTGATGAACAAAAGTATTAATTTCTTTTTAAAAAATCTTACTGATCCCAAACTTTTGAATGGCGTATATGTGTATACAGTATATGACTCTTTTACACAGTCTTTGTGAGTGTGGTGCGTCTTTTTATTCATAATAAAGCCTGACTTCCAAATTGGAAAATTGTATTTCCGTGAGATGCAGGTGACGTCATGTAAAATGATGGCATGTTTCAGTGATAATCATTCACATTTAAAACAAAGGCATCATTTGCACAAAGTGACCACACTATAAACCTGATTAACAAATGTTTGTTCCACAGAACATGATCTATAAAGAGATTAGAATCTGAGTGACAACATGAAATATTGATGAACAGACACACAATATAAGTGACAGCTGTCATTAAATTTTAATATAACACACATGCTATACAATTAAGTTCACTTCCAGAGAAGCTGCGATCTCCATTCACTCATGAGTTTAGCACATTGATTATATCCCAGAATCGCTTAACGATAGAGTAGAAGGGCAGGTTAGTCCATCTCTCTTTCCCCTCTCAATCTCCCGCTCTGTCCGTCCCCGGAGCCCGTGATCTGGATAATCAGGTTCAGGTGGATTAATTAAACACGTGACGGCACTGACCACACACCTTCCTGACGGAGAGAAAAAGGAGTTCACAAACACACACATGCAGATAAATACTAATGATACAACTTTACTTCAAAGTGATTTGAGCTTTCAAAAGACAATCCAGTGTTTACAAAGTGAACGTGCAAAGACTAAATCAAACGGCCTTTACACAAAAAAAGGTAAAACAACGATATTAGATGATTTTGAAGTTGAAGGAGAAAATAAGATGAAGTTTTTCACCCTACAGTGGTACTTCCGCCTACGTCACGTGTGACCTTTCAACAGTGCAAGATGAGCATTTGTGGTTAAAAAGTATATATATATTTTTTTTTTTAGAAAATGAGTTATGGTTTCTCTAGATGAGACTCTTATTCCTCGTCTGGGATCATGTAGAGCTCTTTGAAGCTGCACTGAAACTGACATTTGGACCTTCAACCCGTTGAACCCCAGTGAAGTCCACTATATGGAGAAAAATCCTGGAATGTTTTCATCAAAAACCTTCATTTCTTTTCCACTGAAGAAAGAAAGACATGAACATCTTGGATGACATGGGAGTGAGTAAATTATCTGAAGTGAACTAATGCTTTAAATAATTGCAGGTTAACAATATTATAAGTTTACGTTTCATTATTTTTATTTTGAGGAACACTGAATATGTTTTTGTGTAAATGAGATGAGTAAATGCATGTTCACATTCGGGGCTGTCTACACAACTCTGTTTTCAACTAAAAACGTAAATAATTGTATGTGTTTACACAACAATGGCATTTTGAGGGCCTGGAAACTTTCTGTACAGATGACATTTCCCATGTCCACAAGAGAGCTTCTGCTCTGATTTCATTGGGATAAATGTGAAAAGGCCATCAAATGTGACATGATATTTGAAAGCAGATCATCTTGTGATCATCAAGTGTGCAGAGGAAATTACTAGTGAAATTTTCATTCTCTAAAGCTGGCCTGAAAAATACATTCTAAAAATGCTGGGTTGTTTCAACCTAAAATTGTGTCAAATATCGACAAACTGCTATAGTTACACGGTTCATTTTAACCGTTTAGTTAAAAAGTGAACTCAACACTTGGGTTTTTGACTAAACTTTGGGTTGAAATAACCCAGCATTTTTAGAGTGTAGCTGATAGTTTCAGTGTTTGGATTGTGACTAAATTACGTCAATCTGTTCCCGAATGATTTTCATATGCCAGTGACAGATGCTGAGTTTGCTCTATTGATAAGCTTTATCCAAATTTAGACAACTGTTCTGCATAATTGTGATTATCTATAATTCCCAAACCTGATTTAGTTCGGAGAGCACGTCTGACGCACAGAGAGAGAAAGCTCTTGAACGGCACAGAACAGTTTTTCCTTGTTTAATTGCAACATCACTAAAACAGTTATTGACCAGAATGACCTTTGCCCTATTGTTAATCAAATGCATACACTCTAAAAAATGCTGGGTTAAAAAATCCCAAGCTGGGTAAAATATGGACAAACCCAGCAGGTTGAGTTAAAAGGCACCTATTATGCCCTCTTTCACATTATGTAATATAAGTCTCTGGTCTGGTCAAGTTTCAGCTTATAATACCCCACAAATTTGCCCCTATTTGGGGGTGAGCAAAAACACGCCTTTTACTATATTACTATATTGCTGGCTAAAAAAATAAATCCAAAATTGGTTGAAAAAAATGGCTGGGTGAAAACAACCCAATCCCTGGTTTTGTCCATATTTAACCCAG
>RJVU01052173.1:2728114-2744163 GCA_003731715.1 Anabarilius grahami
AAAGTATAGTGTTATATATATTTTAATTAATATTTAAAATAATAGTGTTTATTTTTTTATTTATGATTTATTTATGATTTTTTAAGATACACTCAGGGTGAATGAAAATAATTAAACAAATAAAAAGTAAAAAAAATACAATAAATAAATAAAATAATAACATTGATAAAAGACAAAGTAATAGCAGTAGTAAAATAAATATAAATGCATTCTCATCAGAAGATAACAATGGAAAACTGAGAAATACTGAGGCAGAATAGTGTTTATTTAAAAAAAATTTTTTTTTTCAGATTTATCTAATTTCTTTGAAATTTTTATTCTCAAATATTGACACACACAAAGGGCTAATTGATTTAGCGCGTTGTGCCGTGATTACCCTTTGACCTCTGCTTGTCTTGTTATAATGAGGGCTGCTGACGGACTGATGTGGGCAGGGCTGCTGTTCGTGCACGCGCGTGCGCGCGCGCTCGTGATGCTGATGCTGGAGTCTCTCAGAGCTTCACCTGCAGTGAGCAGCGCTGGAGTCCCGGAGCATCTCTCACTCTCACTGTCTGCATGTCCATGAAAGGCAGAGGATCCAAATACCAGAAAAGAGTGTCGTTTTCTGAGGATGAGGATGAGCAGTGCTGGAAAGAGGAGAACGGCGGTTTGGACGCACATCACCTGACATCCGTCCAGACGGTCCGAGACTCCTCAGGATATTACCGCCACAACATGTGAGTGTTCACAACTCTACAAACTCACACACACACGTCTCTGAGCTTCGAGAAAAAACTGTGAAATGACACATAACGCGCGAAAAGACAGAATAAATCATTTTAATAATATGAAAAGTCTAAGAAATAAGATTTCAGTACATTTCTTTGAGTAAAATATTAGATATTATCACATAATCTTGATGTTTTTTCCCCCAAAAGATGAATGTAGTTACTGTCTTGCTCATCTCCCTCTGTAAGATGTTTTCATTAATAACTCGATGTAGAAATGTCTTAAAATATATGCTAATACAGTATATATAAGCTGACATTAACCTTAAAGCGCCACCTAGTGGAAGATCATTTATCTACTAAAGTCTCTGTCGATTATAAAAATGTTCATATATTTTTTGAACTATGATAATGTAAACAAAAGCTGAAATAAACATCAACTATCTCAGTGTTTATTGTGTACAAATTATTTACAGCAATTTCTTTAAAACTATAACATTTCCACCACTATGAACAATTTGAGCTTAAAAAGCTTTGTTTTAAAAGTGTGAGGGAAAGCGAAGAAAAATCAAGGTAAATATCTCTTGAACAATATTTTCATCATTTTCAATCAAGATGGAATTTTGTCAAATTATGCAAAAAGGTTAGAAAATGTTATTGCCTACAAAAAAAAGCTATAAAAATAAGCCTTAGCAAGAAGAAAAAGAAGCCATTTTACTCCAAAATTGTTTCAAATGTTCTTTCCACCACCTGCATTAAATGTCTGCATTCACATTTACGTGTATGCATTTGGCAGACGGGTCATGCATGACTTCCTCCATGTGCTTTATTTGAGACGAGACTCTTTCAACACTTTTAAAAGCATGTTATACTGATCCTACACATGCACTACATAGATATATGTCACAAATATCAATTAGAAAATATATAGCACAATAAGTTGCAAAATAATATAGTGTGGCCTCTAAAGAAGTACAATGTCAACCTTCACATCTTGATTCATAAGCTCAGTGTGAACATTTGCTTTTCAGGATAGACATGAAAATTAATTCAGAGCTGGAAATGGTCTTTCAATACATCACTGAGTCAAAATGACCATTTGTGTGACGGATGCAGATCATTAGTGGTGGATGTGCTGCCGTGAACACGCTGTCCAGACTCTGAAACACACACAGATGTGCTCTTTCTGAGTAAACAGAGCGGATCACAAACAGGCCTTCCTCGGTCTGAATGAACATACACACACACACACACACACACACACACACAGCAGGCACGTTTTAAAATGTTATGCATGTTTAACTCTCACTTTTGCACCTGATTAACACCGAGCTGCATAATTTATATCTATCGATCCATTTTTCATAATAGTGGAGAGGGTGATTTAATGAAAGGAGTAGAAATAGATTCAGCTCACATTTTCTCTCTCTCTAAATGTGATTCAACTCAACACAGAATTTCTGATTGTTTTGCTCCAATATCTTAAACATTAGGTAAGCATTCGGATGAGATGCTATGAAATTGCTTTGATATTAACAAATTTCCTCAAAACAGATCTTTGTCTGATGTTAATATTCAGTAAACAATATACCTCATCAACCAGGACCATTAATTAGCCAATATCTGACCATTTCAATTTATTTATTTTGACAATTTATGTTTCTTTCCAGCAAACACTGAATTTCCCCCTAACATTCTGCAAACCTTAAAACAACGTTCTATTTTCATAAGGAAAACATTCTTGGCTCACCGAATGCATGTTCTGAGAACATTTTGGGGAAATTTTTTTAGCTGATTTATCATCTTAAATACTTTTTAAAATATAAATGCTTATGCTTAAATGCTGGACATCCATCATGTTGAAGACAAATATAAATTGAGCCATGCGCACTTCTTTACAAAACTAATTAACTTAAACTTAAACGCCAAGGTCATGTGTTTGATTCCCAGGGAATACATGAACTGATAAAATGTATACATTGAATGCAATGTAAGATAAAAGCCTCTGACAAATGCATCAAATGTCATTTAAACGTAAAAAAAATAATAATGATAATAAGTAAGCTCACATGTAAGAGAGTTTTTCCTTGTTTCACAGTTTTGGTCACTGCACAATTCCCAAAATTCCATATGTGTTATGATGCCGTTGTATATGCAGTAGGAAGTTAATTCATAGCCCTCTCCTGAAGTCAGTTTGGGTTGTTTGCTGGAGTCCAGGGCTTTTAGTGCTCTTTGCGTTTATTGGATGGTCATGGTAGAAGTGTCAGCATGGAGAGTTTGTGCACCAGATTTCGAGCTGAATGCTTCCGCTTTCGTGACGGGGCGTCTGGTGCTCCAGGGACCTGAGCTGTGTGAAATGAATTTCCCACTCAAGTAAATCCGGAAGACCGGGTCCGTCTTGCTTCAGAGAATAAATTCAGCCGTTAAATTAAACAAACTCATTCTATTAGGGCTGCATGATATATCGTTTTCGCATCGATATTGTGATGTGCGCATTCGTGTTGGTCACGTCGCAGGATGTGCGATGTCAAATATAGGGATTGTAGTTCGAATCGCACGTGATTCTCGGATTAATTGCGAAGTTTAACCATCAAAAAGCGAAAGTTTATCATTTGCTTCTGTCAGTTTAAACATTCAAGTGATTTTAAACCATTTCAGTGGAAGAAAGAGAACTCAATTCAGAACTTGCATGCTGAGCTTTCGTGCTCTTTCACATCTATTTGTGCTTTAACGGACACACACGTGCAAAATCTCGGCAAGTATCTTTGTAAACACAGTCGCTTATGGCTAATGTGAACGTAAACAGTTTAGAAGGTAAATGGATGCGTATTGTTGTATTGGATCCGTGCATTCGCTCTTAAAGTGACAGCAGCCTAATAAACCTGCTGCTGTCTGTCATTAATGTTAATCAAACAACAAAATACAAAAAGAAAATCACTTTTGTAGTTTTAACAATGATTAATTATATTTGATTTATACAGTGAGGAATATACAGTGTTATTTTACATTTGATTACCTGAATACTTGTAGATTTACCTGAAATACATAAATCATTGTTTATTTCATTTGTATCTTTGTTCTATTGTATTTATCCATGCTTGTAATTTGTTTACTATTTTTTTATGCAGATTCACTCCCCTACAAAATCACCCCAATCATTCTAGAATTATTCATTCTTTCCAAATAGAGCTATTCAAGTCATCTGGTGAATTTGTTTTTCATATCACAATATATTTATCATGTCAGTTTTTTCCAATATCGTGCAGCCCTGCATTCTGTTCATTTGCTCAAGCATTGCTTTATCACCAGGAAAAGCATGTAGTAAATAAGGCTTGTGCTGAAGTCATTTGAATAAATTCTGTTGTGTTTTTTATATATGTGTACACTACCAGAATTAATGCGGTTTCTTTTGGCTTTTCATTTTTGATTCTGTTTTCATGTGTTTTGCTGGCACTGTGTGCTGTTGTTGAAGGATTATATTGTGTTGAAGCAGATAAGTTTGTTTGTGGCGTAATGTGTTTTATTTGATTTAGTACAGCATGATTGTGGCTCAGTAAACAGTGTTAGAGGATTTTCTGACATTTTCATTCAAGGGAGTTTAAAAGCACAGTATTACTGTCAAAAGACATGGAAATTCATTGGTCAAAAGGTGTGGAAACCCTCTCAGAATAAACGTTTGTAATTGGTACAAAGTTCTAGTACCAAATTCCCAACCAAGATATTTTTTAGACTTTGTATGATACAGAAAGCATGTGATTGTACCGGCTGCTTTCAAACCTACAGTTTTCACCATGATGTCAGGAGTTTGTCAACTATCCACAAGGCCACAGGCCTAATAAATGTAAACACTGTAAAATGTGTTCCACGTTAGTGCTGTGCGATTAATCGTACTTGATTTAAAATGATTGTCGCTGTCGCATTTCTTCCCGCACACCTTCCTTTCCTTCATTCCTCCCTAAAAGCCTAAACTTATCATCCAAATCAGATGAATAAATGAGTGTTGCTAAACTGTGGGATGTGCTTGATATTAGACAGTGTTATTAAAGGCGCATTAAGCTGCAAAAGAAATACTGTTCCCCTGGCGGCTTTCTGTGCGCACGCTCCGACTCCGAGACGGGGCCGAACACGCTTAAGCGAAGTATACAATGGGCTTCAGATACACAAAATTTCAAAATGCCATTTTTGGCAAGTATCCTCGTAAACAAAGTCAGTTATGTATAAAAATGATTGTAAACAGTTGAGAAAGAAAATGCGTGTGTAACAGTATATTGGATCCGTGCAGCTCTTAAAGTGACAGCAGCCTAATAAACCTGCTGCAGTCTTTAATGTTAATCAAATAACAAAAGATAATTAAAATAAGATTATCATGATTATGTTGATGCCGATAGCCTAGTGGTTAGTGGCGCATATGCATTCACGGTGACCCGAGGTCTCGAGGTCCTTTGCTGATCCTGCCCCCC
Organism: Anabarilius grahami; assembly: GCA_003731715.1. NCBI lineage: Eukaryota > Metazoa > Chordata > Actinopteri > Cypriniformes > Xenocyprididae > Anabarilius > Anabarilius grahami. The sequence goes on from RJVU01052173.1 coordinate 2,733,282, forward strand.
TCTCTGCCCAATGCTTTCCTGTCTCTCTACTGTCCTCTCCAAATAAAGGAACAAAAAGCCCATAAAAAAAAATATATATATATATATATATAAAAATAATAATAATCATGCTTATGATTTTTGCCATAATCGAGCAACCCTATTCCACATCAGAGTAAACAATTTGTGGACGAAACTTTCATTTACTGTTGCTGTTGTGTGTTCTTTTCACCTTGAGAACTTTCTAAATGTGAGTCAGCAGACGTCATTGTCTGAATGTGGCATCTGTTGCGTTTCATTAAAAAGCTATTAAAAGTCAGAGGGCGATCTCGCCTTCAGCAGGACCGTCCGGCCTGAATCACCTTCTGCTTTGCGTCCCTGTGGGATCACATCCCTGTTGATACAGCACTTGTCAGCTCTCTGTGAGAAACACACAGTTTGTCAGAGAGTGATATGAGATTTAACCGAGCGGCTAGGTGCAGAGGAAGTCATTTCCACTCGGATGAGCTTGACGGATAGGGTCTGATTGGTAAAAATACTTGTTTTTCACTTTGCAGGAAATCCTCGGATACTTTCCCCCAACGCAGAATGACCCTACCGCGGGAAAAGGGCCGCCGGCAGGCGATTCGCGGTCCGGCGTTCATGTTCAACGCTCGGGGCAGCAGCCTCACGGCAGAGGAAGAACGCTTTCTAGACGCAGCGGAGTATGGCAATATCCCAGTGGTCCGAAAGATGCTGGAAGAATCTGCCACGCTCAACGTGAACTGCGTCGACTACATGGGACAGAACGGACTGCAGTTGGCCGTCGGGAACGAACACCTGGAGGTCACCGAGCTGCTCCTGCGGCGAGACAACCTGGCCCGTGTCGGGGATGCGCTCCTGCTGGCCATTTCCAAAGGTTACATACGTATCGTGGAGGCCCTGCTGGGACATCCGTCCTTCGCGAGCGACGAACGACTGACCCGCAGCCCCTGCGAGCTGCAAGACGACGACTTCTACTCGTACGACGAGGACGGCACGCGGTTCTCGCCCGATATCACGCCTATCATCTTGGCCGCCCACTGCCAGAAATACGAGGTGGTGCACATGCTGCTGATGAAGGGCGCCAAGATCGAGCGGCCGCACGACTACTTCTGCAAGTGCGCCGAATGCATGGAGAAGCAGAGGAAAGACTCGTTCAGCCACTCGCGCTCTAGGATAAATGCGTATCGTGGACTCGCCAGCCCCGCGTATCTCTCTCTGTCCAGCGAGGACCCCGTACTGACCGCGCTGGAGCTGAGCAACGAGCTCGCCAAACTCGCCAACATCGAAAAGGAGTTTAAGGTAGGAGGACTGGATCAACATGGTATTTTTTTGTTTGCACACTTTTTTTTGCTGTAATATCATGCATATTAGATCATGCATAGAATTAATTGTTCCTTAAACATTTTGCATAAAAGTTTTATTGGCCACGTACACACAGCAACGTTCTGGGGAGAAAACCACTTTAAATGCAAGAGCGAATCTCCGAAATTAGAATACAGGAGTCACTCCTGATCCCATCAGTCGTTAAAACGTTGTGTTCGCAAGTATTATGTTAGCAAGTTTTATTTTATTTTAGTTTTTAATATGTCTTTATAGTTTTTAGTTTATTTAGTTTGTTTTACTTATTTTAGTAATTGCAGGATCAATTCATTTTTAGTCCCGCTCCCTCCCCGCACCTTTTTACGTTTTGTCCTGTTCCCGCCTGTAAAATCCTGCAGATCTACGTGTATTTTTCATTCATGTTTCAGCATGATTCTGTCTCACTCCAGTATGGAAGCTTGTTTCCACCACTAAATAAAAATTAAGAAAGGTAATTGCGACTTTTTATCTCTCACTTCTTTTCTCAGAATTGGGAGATAAACTCACAATTGTGAGTTAAAATGTCAGAATTTCAAGTTATAAACTCACAATTCTGACCTTTTTTCACGCAATTCTGACTTTATAACTTGCAATTCTGACTTTATATCACGAAATTCTAACTTTATATCTCGCAATTCTGACTTTATATCAAGCAATTCTGACTTTATCTTGCAATTCTGGCTTAATATCACACAATTCTGACTTTATAACTCACAATTCTGACTTTATCTTGCAATTCTGGCTTAATATCACACAATTCTGACTTTATATCACACAATTCTGGCTTAATATCTCACAATTCTGACTTTATATCACACAATTCTGACTTTATCTTGCAATTCTGGCTTAATATCACACAATTCTGACTTTATAACTCACAATTCTGACTTTATATCACGCAATTCTGAGAATAAAAGTCAAAATTCTGAGGCGTAAACTCGCAATTGTAAGAAAAAAAGTCATAACTGTTAGATAAAAAGTCACAATTATTTATTTTTTAATCAGTGGTGGAAACATTCTTCCATATTTCAGTGTCATTTGAACTCAATCTCGCGGAAAAACATAACTATTTTACGAGGTGGCGATTTCATATGTATTTGTGTGATGTGAATTGTGCAAAATTGTGTGATTTTTTGAAAAAAGTAAGCACGAAGTTGACATAAAATAGTTACGTGTCTTTGCCATAAGATTGTATTGCCTATATTTTTTCCAATTCCCACAAATAAAGTGGCATATTTGTGAAACAGCACAAACCGTGATGTCCGATTCGTAAACATATGACTCTTTTGAGTTGGTTTTGATGAATCAGACAGACAGATCTCAGAAACGCTCAATTTGAATCAGATTCGGTGAATCATTCAGAGCCGTTGACTCATTTTCTGGTTGTCCTGTTCAGAATGAACCTGCGGTGTGAACGTGGCCTCTCTCCAGCTGCATTTTGTTGCATGTCAAATTTAAATTTCCTCCTCCATCCCGAACTCTCTCAGAATCAGAGTTCATCTTATATTTGCATCTCTTATCTTAACATTTATCTCCATTTTAACCACATTTTTAACTTCTGTTGCGTGTGTGTTTGTGTGTGCTGCCGCCGTCGACAGGATAAAAAGAACCGTAATAAAGAGACATCGCAGCACACTGGCTTCTTTCTGGTAAATATGTTTGACTACACAATTTTCACTAACTCAGACTAACAGTAACTAATTGTCATGCTTGCTGATTCAGCTTTTATGCCAAGGTTAGACTGTCTGTCAGCGTATCTGTTTGTCTGTCCGTCTGGACGACTGAATCGCTGTCGATTCTGATCAGTTCTTTGATCTGTGCAGAGCCAGAGATTCACTTCAGATAAACTGAGCTCTCTCTCCAGCTCTGTACAAGAGCCTTTATGTCAGACAGAATTATGAATTTTGTTATTTAGCTGCAGATCTCATGTGTATTTAAAGTTCACTGATTCTCAAAAAACACTTATAGATATGTAATAATTCCTAAATGTGTGAACCAGCCTGTTTAGAACAGGTCATATTTCAAAAGAAATTGAGATTATTTGTAAGAACACAATTTTTTTTGCCATTGTTTTCATGACAGTTAAGCACATCTCATTACTTCAGTGCTGCAACATGTTTAACAAATATCTATTGTGATTTTCAAGTGTTTATTCGTGATGTAAGTATTTTTATTTTTTATTTAAATCATCGTAAAGGTGACATTATGCTGATTGAAATTTATGAGAATCAAATATACATATATATATAATTATTATTTTGATTTTGGAGTGAAATGTGACCTTTTTGTGAGATTCACCTAAATATTGCTTTAGTTCTTGTATACTTTATCTTTAGTCTTAGTGAGCAAATAAATGTCCCATTCTCCCATGATCCACTTTGATAAGCGTCATGATGTGTGGTTCTCATGTAACATATGGTCAGTTATATTGCTTTTCTCATGCTGATAAGAGGTTTGTTGTCGTCCTGGTGGTGTGAGAAGGTATAATGAATCCCTCAGAGAACAATAAAGCACACAGCATGTCATGTTTTAAACAGAACCTCAGCAGCAGTGCATGCTGGGAGATCACACTGATATGACGTCTATCTGATGGAGGACTGCACGCTGTTTGGTTATGCTTATTCCAACCTCCTGACAATGATGTTTTTAAATGACGCAAAGAAGCGTTCGGTATTGACTTTTCCATGTGGTAAAAGATTTACGGTTCTGTGGTTTAATAATTCAGCCCAGGATGATTCACATAAACAACTCGACTCTCATGAAACAGCTTGTCATGTCAGGTGAATCACTCTAGAGTTCTAGAAAACACAGTTCATTGCTATTGGAAATAGTTCAGACTCCATCACCTAATTCATTTCAGAGATGTATTCATTTCAATGTACATGATTTTGATGAAAGGTTAATATTTTTTTTCTTTGAAATAATATGCACCAGTGAATCATTTACATTAAGCCCAGTAATGTTTATACTGTAAATAGGGTTAGTTTTGATTTCATGATGACTTTGACTTTGTAATTGTATTTCATTACAGTTGAATTTTAAATGGGTGGTAATTTTAAAGTATTTTACATTACCAAAGTGATTACTTTTTAATGTAATTTATTTCATTTAAACATTAATATAAACTGTGACGGGCAATTAATGATTCTCTGACTCGGACAGTCTGCAAAATCATCCTAAGCTTCAGTTCTGCTCATCAGTTTCATAACCCTTGCAGAATGTGCAACATTTTAACAAAATTAGAGGGATCATAAAAATTGCATGTTATTTTTATTTAGTACTGTCCTAAATGAGCTATTTCACATAACAGATGTTTACATATACTGCACAAGACAAAATGACTGAATTTATAAAAATTGCCCCATTCAAAAATGTACTGAACTGTCTGTCGTTACTGGATGATCCACGACTGTTTTCATGTTTTGCAATAGTTTGTGCGTTTGATAGTTTGTTGTTTGTGAGTCCCTAGTAATTGTAAAAAAGGTAATTGCAAGTTTTTATCTGACAATTCTGACTTTTTTCCTCGCAATTGTGAGATTTGAACTCATGAATGCATTTTAGAAAGTCAGAATTGGGAGATTTAAACTCATAGTTATAAAGTCAGAATTGCATGATGATAACTTAATTATTTTATCAATTTTTATCAAATCTGACGAGTTTATATTTCAGAATTCTGACTTCTTTTCTCAATATTGCAATTTTATATCACGCAATTCTGAGAAAAATTCAAAACTTGCAATTACCTTGTTTTTGTGTTACATGCTTATTCCAAAGTATTCTAAAGAATTTAGATAAAGTTACAAAACTAAAATCTAACGAAATGCGTTACATTTTAAAGCATGTATTTTGTAATCTGTAGTGAAATGCATTTTAAGAGGAAACTACCCATCCCTGTATAGAACCTTTTTGGCATAAAGCGTTCTTTAGAACTGAGTCAAGAACCCTAGAGTTCTATATAGATCCCACTGAACCTGTGCATGTCAAACAAGTGTCATTTACTGAAAAGAAATATAGTGTAAGCACACTTTACAAGCAAAACATTTTACAAAAATCTCTCTTATGTAACAAAATCAAGGATTGTTTTTGGTTTGTGGATGATTCCAAAATACCAACGGATTCAAACACATTGAGACTTCAAACATGACGAATAAAGTGATGTTAGTGAAGAGAAACAATAATCTTACATTAATAAATATATAAATGTCCAAATACTTTGTGTTCATATCAGGTTTTGCCTCTTCCCTGCCGTTTCTGTTTGAACACATGGAAAATGTTCTAGAATTACAGCAATGTTTTGATATCAGCAGTCAGTTCTCTGAAAGAATAATTTACTATTCCAGGACAGACAATTTTTCTAAAGAACGTTGATTTAGTCAAAACTTAAGATCACTGCAGCGTGATCACGATTAGAAACTGAACCATGTCCCCTTTGGAAAAAATAGCAAATCTTGACAGGATATTGTAGATCAGAAAATTTCATTCGATCTCTTTCCAAGAGAACTATTACAGCCGAGAGGTGTTGTGTTGGAGTCTGATGGATTCTGACACTCTTCAGTCAGGTGTTGCAGTGAAAACCTTTTCAACTGAAAGACCTCTGTGGAGGATCAGCTCCTGTTTTACAGCATTTAAAGAGGAGCTATTCTGCTTTTCTCCATGTTCATCTGTCTGTAGCTGTTTGAGTTCCAGTTCTTCTCTATATCAGTGTCAGTGTTTCTGAACTCCCTGAAACGCCTCCATCTTGAGTTTTCTTCACAATATTCCTCATTTAAATAATTAATACGCAGAATAAAGGGTTGAATAAAATACTTGTTGAGTTAGTTAGTAGTGTGTTGAAACTGGCGGTTATGGTAAGGGGCGGGACATTTCCCAAATGACCAATCACAACACACTGCTCCAGCCGACCAATCAGAGCACATTGTGCTTTTCAGAAGGAGGGGCTTCATAGAGACAGGAACTAAACAGAGCGTTACTGACAGACTGGGAAGAGAGGAGCTGCAACAATGGAGAATATGAGGAGAATAATCAACATTCAAGCATGAAAACCTGTTCTAGTAGAGCACAAACACAACATTAGACTGTGTAAAAGGGCATAAAAGGTGCTCTCTTCTCTGTTCTTTCTCTTCGTCTCTACAGAATGACTACAGGAAGCTGTCTATGCAGTGTAAAGACTTTGTGGTTGGAGTTTTGGATCTGTGCAGGGACACGGAGGAGGTGGAGGCCATCTTGAATGGAGATATATCCGCCGAGCTGGAGGAAGGCCAGCATCATCGCTCTCTGCTCAGTCGAGTCAAACTGGCCATTAAATACGAGGTTAAGAAGGCAAGTGTCCATATAATGATGCCAATGCATACATAACACTACACTGGTTAGATCCTTTTTACAGGAAAATGAAATGTTACTGATTTTGAATATGATTTTTTGACAGAAATGGGTGTGATTAATTTGTTGTATTACCATTACTGATCAAAAGTTTGGAATAATTAATATATTTTTTAATGTTTTTGTCTCTTCCGGTCACCAAGGCTGCATTTATTTGATCAAAAATACAGTAAAAACAGTGAAATATTTTTACAATTTAAAATAACAGTTTTTTTATGTGAATATATAGTAAAGTGTAATTTATTCCTGTGATCAAAGCTGAATTTTCAGCATCATTACTCCAGTCTTCAGTGTCACATGATCCTTCAGAAATCATTCTAATAATATTATGATGATTTATCATGATTTCCCAAAAATTATGAAGNAATAATGTAAAATATCTGTTTTCTATGTGAATATATAGTAAAGTGTAATTTATTCCTGTGATCAAAGTTGAATTTTCAGCATCATTACTCCAGTCTTCAGTGTCACATGATCCTTCAGAAATCATTCTAATAATATTATGATGATTTATCATGATTTCCCAAAAATTATGAAGTGACAAAACAGCTGTTTTAAATCGTAATAATATTTCACTATTTTTCACTGTATTTTCGATCAAATAAATGCAGCCTTGGTGAGCAGAAGAGACTCTTTAAAAACATCCAAACTTTCACCTGTGGTGTTTTTGTGTGCTTGTTATTTTTGTGTTTATTTTGCTGCAGTACTTGTATGTTCATCAATGCACANACAAAAAAAAAAAAAAAAAGCAAAATATAATGTTGCATAATTGGGCGAATCTCTTATTAACCAATGAATGCATCGCTGGAGATTGTTGACCTCAATATGCATTTATAAATTGACCTCATAATCAGTGTTTATGAAAAGCTCATCTGCTGAAACATTATTTAGGAAAGACGAAGACTGGCGTTTGTCTGTGCTGCTTTGATTTATCTGTCTCTAGATTCCTCTGTGGACACAATTTACCTTGTCTAAGATAATTGGGTGGAGGATGTCTATGAATTTCACTGAGAATATAAATGACAAGAAGCAGATAAAGAGGGCCGCAATTAATCGCATGTATTGTATTGTTGAAAGTGTGGCTAATCCTCTGTGCCGACTTAGTTTTGTTTAATCACCGGACACACACATCGTCCGCTCCTTCAAACACACTAACACACTCTCAGGGACGTAATCCGATGAAGTGTTAATCAGGCTAACAGCAGCTTCAGCCGTAACGCAGCCACCCTGACATAAAGTGTCATTTAAAGATGAGATTTCAAGAGCCCTAAACGCTCCCAGGAGGACGTGGAGTGTGAGGCTCTGGGCCCGCGTTAGGAAATGAGTTCAGAGTCAGCCGTCCGCATTACGACGATTAATTCGATGGTCGCTTCATGCCTGAGAAGTGTTAAATTAGAAGTCATGCGGTGGGCATGAAGGGGTGATTGTTTATTTTCAGCGATGGGAATGGCTCTGCTGGAGGCGTGAATTGTCAATCTTTAAGTTCTTCATAGGTTTTAAGGAATAGTAAACAAGTGGTGATTTAGTGACGAGTAATGAGATGCAAGAATGATGCAGAATATATATATTTATATTTACAAAGTTCTGTCATGAAACTTTAGATGGCACAGGCTAATAGGTCCTTAAAGGTGCAATATGTAAGAATTTTGCAGTAAAATATCCAAAAACCACTAGGCCAGTGTTATATATTTTGTTCAGTTGAGTACTTACAATATCCCAAATGTTTGCAACTACATTTATGCATTTGGCAGACGCTTTTATCCAAAGCAACTTATATTGCATTATACTATACATTTGTATCTGAGTATGTGCAATCCCTGGGATCGAACCCATGACCTTGGCATTGCTAGTGCCACGCTCTAACCACTGAGCTACAGGAAAGCTCAACTATTTGTAAATCGTGAGAAAATCATGAATTTTACCCAAGGCTCCGGGACGTGTGAGGAGTCGCCTGTCAGTTGCGTCATACCCGCGTTACCCTCGGTTTCCGGTTTTATTTTGTAGAAACCATGGAAACACCAAAGACGCTTTAATATTTACATGTTTTATTAGACAATGGAACATCTGTTTTGATATATTTATAGACAGAAAACTAATTGTTATATAGCTCAATACGTTTAGTCTTATTGTTTAAATCTAATTTTCTTGATGTTTTGCGAGTACCATGCTTTACCACGCCTCCGAGAAAACGCTATTTTGTGAAGCAGCTAACATAGCTTAATCAGATGCAGCTTTATTTTTATTAACAGTAATACAGCATTTTCTCCATCATACAATATGTTTTAAAATTAATTGCATGCCATTTATCAACACAAGCCATCCAGCATTTAATATGATATTGTAAAATCGATCTCTTACTGCAGTGTGTAACAGTGTCTCACAGCAGCCGCCGAGCGAACGCACAGAGTAACGTTACAACATAATTTTCAACACACTCAAATGTATCTAATATGATAAACAGAGCTGCGTTACCTCATACTCATGACCGGAAAAGCGGAAGCGGCGCCAGCGACTGTGTCATAATAAAAGTCCCGCTGCTCGTGAGGCGTGTGTTGCTCAATCGCTCCAGCTCCTCGTTCAGCTCCACAACACTCGCTCCTGCTCTGCTTCACACTACAGTAACGTTAATAATCACATCCATGAACATGATTTCTTCACCAGTCCAATCCCGATTCTTTTCCACCGGCTGTGATGTGAAGACCACATGTCCCCAGATTCCGCGCTCAAACTTGCCATCGTCAAGCTACGCCTTTGTTTTGAATAGACCTATTCTAGTGGACAGAACATATTACATATTGCACCTTTAACTCAACCTGCTCATAATCACATCATCATCTATTAGCCACAGATGATTGGCTCCTGCTGTATTAGTAGCCTATGAGCTTGCATGCTCAATCTTCAAATACATGAGTGGCATTTGCCTTATATATATATATATATAATATAATATATAAAATGTTTATCTTAATTTTGACATTATATTAATTTCTGAGGGTGTGCAGCTGATTTGTCTGCTTTTGTCTAAATAAGTGGAGAAATGCGCGAGATTCTGGACAGAAGTGATGTGCACCGCATGTTCCTGCAGCTTCAGATGTAATGAGCCTCTCTGGTGAAGTTTCAGTGATTGTATGGTGAGGTAGTTGCTGTTACCCAGCAGACAGATATAAACCTGTGCGCCTTGATTCACAGTCAATCAGACTGGAGCATTTTGAGGCTGTTGAGAGAGCTTGTGCCAGTGTAACCTGAGAGGAAGACGACACCTCAGGAGCCTTTTCAAAGGTCTGTGTCACCGCTGTGTTCCGATTCATCAGCAGAAACACCAAACCCCAACGGCTGCTCTTGACAAGACCAATGCATCTTATTTCCTCACACACACACACACTCCAGGACACAAGGAATCATCTCAGACCATCTACCAAAATCAAAAACGTGCTCCGTGACCTTGCTGTGATATTATTCAGGAAACAGCAGCAGTTAAACCACATGTTTGAGGTAACAGGAGTGAACATTATAGAAAACGAAAGTCCCAAATCAAAAGTCTCACCTCTATGATCTCTAGTAAAGACTCATCCTTCCTTCAAGCTCTGCTATGAGTTAAACATCCATTCACGTATGAGATGTATACATAAACCTTCTTTCCTCTTGTATCTGTCATGCTATCTCTCGCTGGCTGAAACTTTAGCACTTACGCCAGCGCTGTCTCAGACATTTAGACTTTAACAATCATCAGCCGCCTCTAACAGATGGTTGTGAGTGGAGAGAGATGTTCTGACAGTGATGGTTGTGATGAGCCGGTTTGTTGCTGAAGGCCACACTCACTCAATCCAGAGATCAGATGGGAAAGTCTCGTTCTCGCTGTAGCTCTAGGGCAGCTGTTTACAAATGGACCGCCGCAGGCCGCAGACTCGCTGATGATGTTATCAGACACCGTTTATTGAATTACAATAATGTCTGATGATTCCTCTCATGGGATTTAAACTCTTTTGGCTCAGTTATGTATGCAGAGTGCCAGCGTTTAGTGTGATGCTGTTTGATTGGATGGTGCAACAATATACTAGAGCAAATTGTGATGTCAAAAAAACAAGCAGACATGTTTCTGGATTTTAATATATTAAAAAAAAATTATTTTAGAATATTTAGT
>RJVU01052173.1:2773622-2801234 GCA_003731715.1 Anabarilius grahami
GGTGGGGAGAGCGCTGGACATTCACTCCCCTCACCGACAATCCCTGCCGGACCTGAGACTCGAACCCATGACCTTTGGGTTACAAGTCCGACTCTCTATCCATTAGGCCACGACTGCCCCACCATCATGTAGATGATATATGTATAGTATGTATATGTATAATATGTACAAATGTATAGTATAATGCAATGTAAGTCGCTTTGGATAAAAGCGTCTGCCAAATGCATAAATGTAAATGTAAATGTAATATATTATCATTGTCTTTTCAGTCATGGCATCCTCCAGTGGTCCAGCACTAAATGAGGAGCTCCAGTGCTCCATCTGTCTGGAAGTGTTCACTGATCCAGTCACCACTCCATGTGGACACAACTTCTGCAGAACCTGCCTGAGCAAGTGCTGGTCGAACACACAGACCTGCTTCTGTCCCCTCTGTAATGAAAGATTCAGCAGAAGACCTGATCTCAAGATTAATACAACACTCAGAGACCTTGTGCAACACTTTAATAAGACGCTCAATCTAGGAGAATCTGAGGTGTTCTGTGACATATGTGATGAAAGAAAGCAGAAAGCTGTGAAGTCCTGCCTGACGTGTCAAAGCTCTTACTGTGACTCTCATCTGGAGCCTCATCTCAGAGTCCCACGTCTAAAGAAACACAAACTCATCAACGCTGTGGAAAATCTGGAGGATTATATATGCCAGAAACACGAGAGACCTCTGGAGATGTTCTGCAGAGATGATCAGACGTGTGTTTGTCTGTCCTGCACTGAAGGAGAACACAGGACTCACAACACTGTTCCTATAGAGGAGGAGAGTCGAGAGAAGAAGGTAATAATAATAATTTTGAATTTGTATGGTCTTTAAATGGTTTAAAAAGAAAAAAATCAAACAAGACTGTCAGAAGATGGAAAGCTAAATTCAGTGATAAATGTTTTCTTCTCTGTAGGATCAGCTGGTTCAGAGACAGACTGACGTTCATCAGATGATCGAGGACAGAATGAAGAAGATTCAAGAGATCAAACACTCAGTAGAGCTGAGAAAGGTTTGTGCTTTGATTAAACCGAGTTCATTTCCTGACTCAAGTTCCTTTTCAGTCCCCCTCTCCCATTTCACTTTCTGTTTAACTATCCTACCAAAAAATATATCTCAAAAAATGTTATGCATAATAATATTTCAACCTAATTAATAAAGGTTTTGAATTAAATTGAAAGTTCTACCATCATCTAGTAACCCTCATGTTGCTCTAAACACATTATTTTTTCCCATAGAGCAAAAATCTTTGTGTACTGCATTTAAGTGTCTTTTGTATTCCACTGAAAATTACGCATTTTAATTGACATGCGATTAATTGATGATGAGAGAATTTTCATTTTGGGTTGAACATATAATATGTAAATATGTAATAGATTAACAAATAGAACTTTTAACTGTTTTCATTCATCAGAGAAACACAGAAAAAGAGAAATCCTCCAGTGTTGAGATCTTCACTGATCTGACCCGCTCTATTGAGAGATGTCAGTCTGAGCAGCTGAAGATGATGGAGAAACAGCAGAAAGCAGCAGAGAAACAGGCTGAAGATCTCATTAAAGAGCTGCAGCAGGAAATCACTGAGCTGAAGAAGAGAAGCACTGAGCTGGAGCAGATCTCACACACTGATGATCATCTCCACCTCATACAGGTCTGTAAACATCTGTCTTATCAGTCATCGTGTACAATATTACAGGACAAACACTCTGTTCTGTAAGATTGACACAACTGGCCCAGCAACAGTGTCCCGTCATGTGGCTGAAGGTTTCCTGCATGTTCTGTCTTTTTGGTGTACAAAGTAATTTAATTTCAATTAAACATTTATCTGACTCCATTTTATCATGACCTCAAATTTGGAATATCAGGATTAGGGTGTTACAATACAGAAGGGGACAGAGACACTGGAATGCAGGTAATATAGTTTATTGAACAACCAGGAGCTGAAACGGAGGGCAGATAAGTGATAGCAGATATGAGAGGTGGCAGATATGGATACTGGAGTGATACTTGTCTTTTCTCTTGCAGATATCGTAGACGGATGACGGACTGGAGCTGAGAAGGCACAGAGGAACTCACATGAGACGAGGAACAACAAAGGAGACTGGGAAACTCGCTGGAGACAGGTAAGTATCTTGGAAGGAGTCCTTGAGGTAAGCATACAGGTAAGACCATGTGCAAACGAGACCGGACCGTGACTGTGTGAGTGCGTGTGCCTTTTGTGCTGCTGTTGATGACTGTGCTGATGGTATGCAGGTGTGTGTGATTAGAACTCTGGTGATGACGTGCACTGTGGTTGGGTGATGGTAGAGCCTGGGGTGTCTGTGACATTACCCCCCCCCCCTCCACGGCCCGCTCCTGAGGGCCGTGGACCCCGACATTGTGGTGGTCGACCTCTGCCACAAGGTGCGGGTCTCTCTGGATGAGTGGCATGGAAAGTGTCGAGCAGGCTTGGATCGAGTACATCATGTCTGGGGACCCATGAGCGTTCCTCGGGGCCGTAGCCCTCCCAATCCACAAGGTATTCAAGGAGACCACCACGGTGCCGGGAGTCCAAGATGTCACGGACCTGATAAGCAGCACCGTCGTCCAGGATGAAAGGAAGGGGGGTTCTTCGGCTGCGCCAGGCTCTGTGGGAACAGAAACAGACGGGTGGTGAGGTTTCAACAAAGAAACGTGGAAAGTGGGGGGAATTCTATACTCAGGTGGGAGCTGGAGCTGGTAGATAATGGGGTTGATCTGCCGGACGATGGTGAAGGGGCCAATGAATCTGGGACTCAGTTTCTTGCAGGGCAGGCGCAGTCTGATGTCCCTCGTGAACAGACAGACCTTCTGCCCCGGTTGGTATGCTGGACCGTTGGAGCGCCGAAGGTCGGCTGTCATTCTGCGCCTGCGTAGGGCCCATTGTAGCTAGTGGTGTGCGGAGTCCCAGACCCTCTCGCTCTCTCGGAACCAGTAGTCGACCGCTGGTACGTCCGAGGGCTCCCCTGACCAGGGGAACAGTGGGGGTTGGTAGCCGAGTACACACTGAAAAGGGGTTAGACCAGTGGTAGGCTGACGCAGAGAGTTCTGGGCGTACTCGGCCCAACCCAGGAACTGGTTCCAAGAGTCCTGGTGACCGTGACAGAAGGTACGAAGGAAGCGGCCGATCTCTTGAATCTTCTGCTCAGTCTGCCCGTTCATCTGTGGATGGTATCCCGAGAAGAGGCTGACGGTCACACCTAGGAGCGAGAAGGCGGCCTTCCAAACCCTGGAGACGAATTGCGGTCCTCTATCCAATACGATGTCCTCAGGAATTCCATAATATCTGAATATATGATTGAACATAAGTTCAGCAGTCTACGTGGCCGTGGGCAGTCCCCTTAAAGGAATCAGACGAAATGACTTAGAAAATCTGTCAATAACTACCAGAATGCAGGTGCAATTATCTGAGGCTGGAAGGTCGGCGATGAAACCTAATCCTAGGTGTTACCAGGGTTGGTTGGGAACAGGCAGAGGATGGAGTTTTCCGGAGGGAAGATGCCGTGGACTCTTCGAAATGGCGCATTCCTTGCATCCCTGCACGTACTTTCTGACATCCGATGCCATGTTTGGCCACCAGAAGCGTTCTTTTAGCAACGAGAGGGTTTCATTGACCCCAGGGTGGCCAGTACCCAGTGACGTGTGAGATGTGTGGATGAGGGGAGTGCGCTGTGTCCGGGTGATGTAGAGCAAACCTGGTGGGCAACCCGGCTGAGTGTTGGTGGAGGCATTGGACTCGGGCAGTGTCTCTTCAGACCAGACAATGGGATTGACGAAGAGATTCTTGGACAGGATTGGTTCAGGAATCTCTGAGCTTTCTTCGGGACTGTGGATACGGGATAAGGCGTCTGCCTTTACATTCTTTGACCCAGGGTGATAGGAGATGGTAAAATCAAAGCGGGTGAAAAACAGGGCCCATCGTGCTTACCGTGAGTTTAGTTGTTTTGTTCTTGAAGATATTCTAGGTTCTTGTGATCAGTTAGAATGACAAACAGGTGTTTGGCTCCTTCAAGCCAATGGCTCCACTCCTCAAGGGCCAGCTTGATGGCGAGAAGCTCCCTGTTGCCGATGTCATCGTTGATCTCTGCCGGGTTGAGTTTGCGGGAGAAGAAGGCGCATGGGTGGAGTCTACTTGGGTTCCCCTGCTGCTGTGACAAGACCGCTCCCACTCTGGTGGTCAAGGCGTCGACCACCACGACGAAGGGCTTTTCTGGATCAGGATGAACCAGGAGGGGAGCGGTGGTAAAATCTTCTTTCAGGGTCTCGAAGGCTTGGGTTGCGGATGGGTTCCAGGACAGAGACTTGGGCTTACTGCGCAGAAGGTTGGTGAGTGGAGTGGAAATAATACTGTAACCTTGAATGAATCTTCGATAGAAATTTGTGAATCCTAGGAATCTCTGGAGTTCTTTGATTGTCATGGGAATGGGCCAGTCCTTGATAGCAGCCATCTTCCTCTCGTCCATCCGGATGCCACTGCTATCGATGTAGTAACCAAGGAACTGCACTGAGGGCTGGTGGAAAGTGCACTTCTCTGCCTTTAAGAACATGTGGAACTCCCTCAGGCATTTCAGGACCTCCGCAACGTGGTGGCGATGGTTGGCCATGCTCCAGGAGTAGATCAAGATGTCATCGATGAAAACCAGGACTGACTTGTTGAGGAACTCCCGGAGCACCTCATGGATGAAATACTGGAATACGGAGGGGGCGTTGACAAGTCCATACGGCATGACAAGGTATTCATAATGGCCAGTAGGGGTCACGAATGCGGTCTTCCACTCGTCCCCCTCACGTATCCGGATGAGATTGTATGCACTGCGGAGGTCCAACTTGGTGAAGACAGTGGCACCTCGGAGATGTTCCAGCGCAGATGGGACGAGAGGAAGTGGGTAACAGAACTTCACAGTAATTTTGTTGAGTGATCTGTAATCAATGCAGGGCCGCAAGCCTCCGTCCTTTTTTGCCCCAAAGAAAAAGCTGGAAGCAGCAGGGGAAGTAGGCGGATGTAACCTTGTGACCACAGTGATGGGCCGTGAACACGGCAGCATACATCTCTTGATGGAATCTCTTGACTTGATGAACTTTTTTTTTTTAAGGTTTTAACTCTCCAATTCACCTAATTTGCATGTCTGGTGAAAATCCTTTTTTTTCTGGCTGTTGTCAGTATTTTCTGATTTATGAAGTGATAAAAGGTCAAATTAAAAAATTCCCTTAGTAAAAACATTTAACTCTAATATGTCAACAAAATCAAACAAGACTTTTGAACCTGGCTTTATCCAGTGTTTAGATTTATGTTCTTGGTATTTACACAAATCATTGTATATTTAATGAGACAATGCCTCATTTATTTAGTACAAGTTTTAAAACAGAAAATAGCAATTGTTAAAGTAATCAATCAACTGGGGGTGGTACGGTATTATCCAAACTTTGTATATTTTACTCTATTTATCTGGAGTGTCTTGCCTCAATTGTGTTAGAAAGATCCTGCGTAAAAAAATATTGAATTAACTTCTTTAAAAATATAAAAATAACATATTTAACAGTCCTCTTGTCATGCTATTAAAGTCCAAAGATGAAGATGAGTCAAGGGATTCCTAAAAGAAAAGGATTTAATAAGAAAACAAACTCAGATAGTTAAAGTCCATGAGACAGTGTGTCTAAGCACAAGCGTTACACAAACAATAACTGACAGTGAAATGAGAACTCACTGGAACTTAAATCTACACAGATAATGAACAGAATACTACAAGGTGTGATCAAATGAATCAGTAACCATAGTAACAAGCAAAGGAAACAGGAAACAATGCTGAGCAAACTAAAAGTTCATGAAAATGAAACTAAGATAAGATAACAGAATAAGTTTGAAACCTCTCTCTCCTGTTGTAGATGTGCTCATCCCTGTCCAGTCGTCCACACACCAAGAACTGGACTGAGATCAGGATTGACTCTGATGTGGATGTGATCCCTCTGAAAAGAGCTCTGACTGAACTGAAGAAAACTCTACATGGGAAACTAAATGAAAAACTCAGTCAAATTGGTATGTGAATATCAAATAGAGTGTATAGATATTTTTGTTAGTAACTATCTAAGAAAATAAATTTTTAAGGACTATATGGAATAAAAGGGTAACACTTTATTTTATAGTGTCATTGTTACATGTAGTTAGTATGGTAATCATTATAAATTATGCATAATTACATGCTTAAACTAATCCTAACCAAACCAAACCCTAATCCTAACCTTACAGTAAGTACATGTAGTCACTTAATATTAATCGGCACTTAAACGTTTAATGACAGTGTAACAAAGACACCTTAAAATAAAGTGTAACCAATAAAATTTTAGCATTGGTGACCTGCTGCTGGTCATCACAATTATTTTATCTCTGTCTGCAAATGTTCACAATGTTTCAAAAACATAACTATAATATAACTTAAACTTGCAATGTTAGCATTAAACTGGTATAATAAAATCGCTTACTAAACCTATGTGAAGTTAAATCCAAACTTTAACTTATGCCATGACCAGATACTGCAGTATTACTTTAACTTACTTTAGAGACATATAAGCAACATAACATAACTATCCATGTACAAACAATAATACATAACCAGAAATCACTACATGCCACTGATGCTGCCAATAGAGATAAACTTACTGTTAACCTGAAATTATTCCTATTAATAATTCATCATTATATTGTCATCAGTGTCCACAGAGTTGAAGTGTGTACAGACAAGTGCAGGTACAGTGACTGACACCATTTTCTTCAATACACTGACAATACTTTGTTTATAATCTGTTCTTATTGTACATCTGAAAATGTTTGATCTGAAGTTGATTGATAATGTCTGATCTCTCTCAGTGGATGTGACCCTGGATCCTGATACAGCGAATCCATATCTCATCCTGTCTGATGATGGAAAACAAGTCAGTGATGGAGACATTAAGAGGAACATCCCTGAAAACCCAAAGAGATTTGATGACAGATCTTGTGTTCTGGCAAAGCAGGGATTCAGTTCAGGAAGATTTTACTATGAGGTGCAGGTGAAGGGAAAGACTAATTGGGATTTAGGAGTGGCCAGAGAATCCATTAACAGGAAGGGGAAGATCAGACTGAGTCCTGATAATGGATACTGGACTGTGATTCTGAGGAATGAGAATCAATATAAAGCTTGTGATAATCCACCTGTCTCTTTATCTCTGAGAGTGAAACCTGAGAAGGTGGGAGTGTTTGTGGATTATGAGGAGGGTCTGGTCTCTTTTTATGACGTGGACTCCAGATCTCATATCTACTCTTTCACTGGTCAGACTTTCACTGACAAACTCTATCCATATTTAAGCCCATGCCTTAATGATAAAGGTAAAAACTCAAACCCACTGATCATCACACCTGTCAACTGAAACAAAAAAACATAAAATCTAAAGAGATTAAATATGGATGTGATGATTTTAGAATATGTAAATGAAAACCAAAAAACTATTTACACAAACCACAGTCAAGTACATTTTACTTGTGATTATAAGGAAATTATGCTGCGTTCACGCTACCTTGTATTTACAGGAATCTAGAAATGACAACACGTGACGTTATATTCGGAGCTGTTCACATCCTTTTGGTCCTTGGACTGGGAATTATGCGTTTCCATGGCACCACTATCAACGCCTAAATTAATCTACAGCGGCCACGTGGTACATCTGGGAGCTTTCAGAAAACTCCCAGCTTACAAACTGTAACTACGATCTCTACGAGGACGTGAACGCTCTTTACAAGTTAGAATCTCGTAACTACAGGAATTACGAGGCCGCGTGAATGCACCTATAATATGTGATAGACAAAATGTGTACAAGTACAAAAAAACAAAACAACAACAACAAAAAACCCCTGTATATTCAGGCCCTTTAAAAAAAGTCAATTATCAATTATAATAATGGTCAGGATTATTGGCAATACTGGTAAATATGAGTTGTGAAAATAAATCTGCATTGTTATTCCTTTTAATCTTTTGTAAAAAAAAATCTCACCTTTCATTGAAGTAAAAAAAAAACTACAAAAAATTGTAAATATGGGAATATACTTCAGAGATATTTTACTCACTAAAAAATAAAAAAATTGTGGCCAGTGTGTTTTGGAGAAAAACATTTATTTAATAAATTGTTAGATTTTTTACAAATAATTTGAAAGATCAAAAGGATAAACAATTCATATGTTACGTAACACACCATGTAAAGAAGGCGAGGGATGCAGGATACAAAGCACGTTCAAGTTTACTGCAGAATAACAGGTAGCAAACAGCGTCATACATACAATAACCGACACAGGATGAACAGAACGGGGAGTACAAATACACAAGAGTGATGAGGGAGCTAAACAGGCACAGGTGGAGGGAGTTAACTAATCAGGGACTAACGAGAACAGGTGTAGACAATACAGGACATCTTGGTGACATCATATGTATTTTTATATCCATCTTTGATCACATTCTGGCCCTGACTGTATAATAAAATATTTCTTAGTTTTATGTTTTTTGAAAAAAATATATTTGAATGGCCAATATGAGTCTTTATATTTCTAATCAAGATTTGTTTGCTTTTCTCTTTCATACTTTGATTTTGCTTTTCAAATCTACTATGAAATTATGATTGCTATGATTGATATAATATTATATGGTGAATTTCTACATAATATGCTTGTGAAATATTGTGGTTCTTGATTTACTGTATATTGTAATAACTGCAGCATCTGAATAAAGACAAATGTTCAATTCTATAACTGATATTGCTTATAAACTAAACATATTGCTAAATATTATGCAAATACACATTGGAGAACGATGAATATCTGCTCACACACAATATATAACAGACATACAAAATATGAATAAAACAGGATCTTTATTGTTGACTTACATCAGTTGTGAATGAAAATACTGAATTATTATTTAGTGTAGATCCCATTAAATCTAGTAAATATTCTTCAAGAGAAGTGAGAGCATTGAAAGAGTTTTTCACTTTGGTTTGAGCACAATATCGGTGAATCCGTGCATCTGAGTGAGCTGACGGCAGTCCATCGATGCCAGGAGCTTCTGAGAGCCGGAGACAGTGGGAACAAACTTCTCCATCAGTGTAACCGTCGCAAGCTTCTCCACATCACTGACAGACAGAAACACAATATCAACTCTCTGGAAGATTTTCACCCTAAACATCATTTTAATGAAGTACAATTTATGTTTTTAAACAAATCTAAAGTGTATGAACACGTCACAGCTGAAATAAAATGCTGTTAAACACTGAAAGTCTTACCCATACGCGATCTTTCTGACACTCAGCATTCCCAATCCCTCTATCCGGAACAAAACGTTCCTCAACACTTGTGACAGCGGGTTCTGGAACGTGGTTTCTCTCCATCAACTTTACCTCCAACTGAGTTAGAAGTTTGCATTGTGAGAATCGAATCAATTAATCAATTTATGAAAGCAGAACGAAATAAAATAATGTAAAGACAAACACAAACAGTAATTAGGTATTAGGTACAAACCTCTCCGTTCAGCTTGTGGTTTCTTTACATCAACTTTACCTCAGTGACTCCTTCTCTCTCTTCATTTCTGTGATTAAACCATTAATATCCAACATGGACTGACATATATTGTCTCCTTCATTTAAAACGTTTACTTTTTAGACATGATATTCATACTATGAAGTTTCTTCTGAATCTCTGAGCAATATGTGAACTCCTTTCAACAAGTGGGCTGCTGCTTCTTCATTCCCTTTCGATACTTCACTTGTACTGCGTATGGGGAAAGGTCTCCTTTTTCCCCGCTGCTGAAGCCTTTTTCAATAGCGCAGTGTAACTGCACGGCCATTGGTTCAAACTTGAAAACTTTTTGAACCAATGACGGCGCGGCGGAGCTGCGCAAGCCTATGGCGATGCAGCGCGCCAAAGCCCGCCAGAATGGGCGGGGCGTATGGCTATATAAGCGGGCATTTCGCCATAGGATTTCAGATCTCTCTCCTTCAGCGACGACATCACTTCTCTTCGCTGATCTCCGAAGCTGAAAGCCTTCGCCCCCTGGAACGAGCTCTCCCGCCATAGAAGAGGCACCGCAGCGGACCAGCTGAGATCGCTGAACGCCTGCAGCGCCGGCGCCCTCGCAGACTGCCGCCTCGAGCGCGGCTCTTGAGCCGCCTGCTCTACTGCTTCCGGCCGCCTTCTCAGCGAGTCTCCTGCCGCCATCCGGCGAACAATTTAAAGAGCTATTTCCAGCGGTTTTAACCGCTTAAAAGAGCAAGTTTCTCCATCGTTTTCACGGTGTTCTCTCGCTCTGCGGATCTTCGTTCTCTAACAGCTGTTCACCGCGCCGCCTCGTGCTGCCTTCAGCATCTGAGAGCATTCAGCTCATCTCCTGCCGTCTTCCGTCAGGTGAGTACAGAGCCTATTTTTCTACTTTCTCGCTGGCGTTTGCTTCAAATGCCGTTTCTCCGAACGTGTCATTTGCCGGGTCCGCCCCCGCAAACCGCGTTCGTTGAGGATGCATGCTCTCATTCGGGAGCACGAGAGCGAGCTCTCACTCTCAGCTGAATTTGACATGATGCTCTCCCCTGACTTAGGTGGAGACATTTCTTCTGATTGAGTGTATTTTTCCTTATCTCAATGCGCGTCGCTCGCCGGTCCCATCCCCGTGAGCTGCGTCAGTTGAGAAATATGACATGACTTTCTTCCCCAATTTGGGCGAGAAACTTGTTATATACTCAATTTAATGGAGCACATTTCTGCTGTTTGCACTGAGTTTCTCTACGCGTTGCTTGCTGGTTCTGCCCGCAAGCCGTGTTCATTGAGAAATATAACATGTCGCTCTCCCCCTCTTGGGTGATACCCATGTTATATACATTGTTTATATAGCAGATTTTTGCCGAGTTATCTGAATCTCTCAGCTGAATTTGACATGATGCTCTCCCCTGACTTAGGCGAGACTCATGATACATTTTCTATCTGATTGAGTGTATCTCCTTATCTCAATGCGCGTCGCTCACCGGTTCCGCCCCGCAATCCGCGTTCTTTGAGAAATATAACATGACACTCTCCCTCGTCTCAGGTGAGACCTATGTTATTTATATTCAGTTAATATAACATATTTATTCCAGTCTCTCTGCGTGTTGCTTGCCGGCCCCGCCCCTGCAAGCCACGTTCATGAGGACGTATGCGCTCACTGAAGCGAGCTCTATGCTCACTTGTGCTCGGTGGCACTAAACTCATTATGCTGGACCTCTGTTCATGACACTTGCTGGCTCTGCCCCCCAAGCCATGTTCATTGAGGAAGAGCGGTCTCACTTCCGAAACCGCTCGGCTGAATATACCCTGATGCTCTCCCCTTACTCAGGTGGGACTCATGATGTATATTTTTTTCTAAGAAGCATATATCTGTGTGCTGAGTTTCTCAGCGTGTCGCTTGCCGGTTTCACCCCGCATGCCACGTTCAATGAGAATGAGCGTCCTCACTGAGGACGCTTGAGCATTTCTCTGGTGTTTTTATAAAATGCCGTGCCTCTCAGCGTGTCGTTTGCCGGCTCAGCCCCTCCAAGCCACGTTCGTTGAGGACACTCATTTTTGCTCAGCTGAACATGACACATGCTCTCTGATTCAATCCCTTACACGTGGGCTGAGGCTGGTAGGCCATCCCCGGAGTGTCAAGCTGGAAGTTGGGGATAATAAATCAAGGCTACTTGATGCAGTTCGCCCGACGGCCCCCGCGCTTCAGCGGGGTGCTTCCCACTTCAATTAATCCGGACGACGCTCATGTCCTCCACACTGAAGTGATGACTCTGCTAGGGAAAGGAGCTATAGAAATAGTTCCCCCTTCAGAGAGCGAATCGGGGTTCTACAGCCGTAATTCTCTCGTCCCCAAGAAAGATGGTGGTCTCGGACCCATCTTAGACCACGGACTCCTGAACCTCTCCCTCATGAGACGGAAGTTCAAGATGTTAATGCTGAAACAGATCCTCGCGCAGATTTGCCCCGAGGACTGGTTCTGCTCACTGGACCTGAAAGACGCTTGCTTTCACATCCAGATAGCCCCAACCACAGGCGATTCTTGAGATTCGCATTCAAGGGCGTCACTTACCAGTATACAGTCCTCCCTTCAGGCTGTCTCTAGCTCCCCGCACTTTCACGAAGTGCATGAATGCAGCGCTTTCCCCACTGAGACAGATGGGAATCTAGGTTCTGAATTATCTCGTCGACTGGCTCATCCTGGCCCAGTCGCAAACTGAGCTAGAATATCACAGAGCCGTACTCCTCAGCCACTTACAGTGCCTAGGACTCAGGGTCAACTTTGCCAAGAGCTCACTGCTCCCCAGCCAACGTATTACGTTCCTGGGGGCAGTTTTCGACTCAGTCCGCATGACGGCCGTAGTCTCGCCAGAGCGCGCTCTGGCTATTCAGCAGCTCGCAGCTTCTGTCAGGAACAAAGCCACCCTACCTCTGAAGTTTTTCCAGAGGATGCTAGGGCTGATGGCTTCCTCCTCCCCAGTTTTGCAGCTCGGTCTTCTACGGATGCGGCCTCTGCAATACTGGTTGAAATTTCGGGTCCCTCCTCACGCTTGGCGGCATGGCCGCCTGCGTATCAAGGTCAATCAGGCCTGCCTATCAGCTCTGAAACCCTGGACGAACCCTATCTGGTTCAGTCATGGAGTACCCCTACAGGCGGTGTCCAGAAGGATGGTGCTCTCGACAGATAAGTCCAACTCGGGTTGGGGCGCTCTTTGCGAGGGCAGACCAGCCTTCGGCTCGTGGTCTCACGAGGAGAGCCATCTCCACATCAACTGCCTCGAGATGCTGGCAGTGATTCGAGCCCTTCACTCCTTTCAGGCCTTCCTGACAAGACACCATGTCCTAGTCCAGTCAGACAGCATGACAGTGGTGTCCTACATGAATCACCAGGGCGGCCTCTCGTCCAGCCGCCTTTGCGCACTGGCGGAGCGCCTCCTGGAATGGGCATTGCCAAGGTTGCAGTCACTCAAAGCGACACACATACCAGGCAGAACGAAACTGGGAGCAGACATGCTATCTCGGAGCAATGTTCCCTCAGACGAGTGAATGCTCCACCCCCAGGCGGTTCTCACGATTTGGGAGATCTTTGGGAAGGCAGCGGTAGACCTCTTTGCCTCAGAAGACAACCTTCATTGCCCAGTTTATTTCTCGAAGGATGTAGATGCACTGGCCCACGACTGGCCCAGCCTCCTCCTTTATGCATTTCCCCTGATCGCTCTGATCCCTCAGGTCATCAAGCGAATCAGGGAATACGAGCACAGAGTCCTCCTGGTGGCCCCGTTCTGGAGGAGCCAAGTTTGGTCCTCAGAGCTGTTCAGGCTTTCCACGAAAGCTCCTTGGCCTATTCCCCTGAGACGGGACCTCCTCTCTCAGGCATACAGGATGATCTGGCACCCTCGGCCAGAACTCTGGGCTCTGAACCTATGGTCCCTCAATGGGAGCTTGTGAACCTCCCCGGGGACGTAATAAACACCATATCTCAGGCGAGAGCCCCGTCCACGAGACACCTCTACGCCCAGAAGTGGTTGGTCTTTGTTGGCTGGTGCTCAGCACGCAACGTTGATCCTGTGGAGAGTGACGTATCTCAGATACTGTCTTTCCTCCAAGAGCGGTTGGACAGGGGCCTCACTCCCTCCACGCTCAAGGTGTACGCAGCAGCCATTGCAGCGTTTCACGCTCCCATTGCTGGCCAATCAGTGGGTCGAAACAGCCTCTTTGTGCATTTTTTGAGAGGTTCAAGGCGGTTGAACCCCCTCGTCCTCTTACTGTTCCCACCTGGGACCTTTCCACGGTCCTCAGAGCGCTCAAAGGGCCCCCCTTTGAGCCGCTGCGGTCAGCTGACCTCAGGCCCCTGACGCTCAAAACCGCTCTGTTACTTGCATTAGCATCGGTTAAGCGTGTTGGCAAATTGCAGGCCCTCTCTGTGAGCCCTGCTTGCCTCGAGTTCGGGCCCAACGACTCCAAGGTCGTTTTGAAACCTAGGCATGGCTACATCCCTAAAGTGCTCTCGACTCCGTTCAGAGCACAGGTCAGCACTGCCTCCTTCGTCGGATGAGTGAGAGCTGGAATTACTCTGCCCTGTCAGGGCGTTGAGGACCTACATAGACCGGTCACAGCCGTTCCGGCAGTCTGACCAGCTTTTTATCTGCTTTGGCGGCCGCACCAATGGGTCTTCGGCCTTAAAGCAACGTCTCTCGCGTTGGACAGTCAACGCTATTGCTCTCTGTTACTCCTCTATGGGCCTGGATTGCCCCATAGGAGTTAGAGCTCACTCCACAAGAGGGATGGCCTCATCATGGGCCTGGTCCAGTAGAGTCTCTAATAGAGACATCTGTGAGGCGGCCGGCTGGTCCTCGCCGTCCACTTTTGTCAGATTTTATCATCTGGATATCCCGACCTTACAAACTCGGGTCCTCTTGGTATGATACGGCGGCCTCTGTCGAGCTCCGCCATCGTGCCACTCTAGAGGGTTAGCTCCCTCCTTGCAAGTGTAACATAAAGGGTTCGACGGCCTCGGCCATCTCACTTGTTCAATGGTTCCCCTGCGGTGTCCAAGACAAGTCCAGTCGTTCCCTGCTGTGGCACGGCGTGGTTGAATTCGTTCCCCATACGCAGTACGAGTGAAGTATCGAAAGGGAACGTACTCGGTTACTAACGTAACCTCGGTTCCCTGAGATACGGAACGAGTACTGCGTATGGGGAACGAATTCAACCACGCCGGTCTTTACAGTTTTTTTCAGTCACTAACAAGCGTTTGTCCAAGCAGTTGTCACATTTTCAAAACTCTAAACACAATTAGCACAGCATCGGTCTATTGTGGCCATACCATTCACACATTTCATGTCGTTTTCACACAATATGGAGTCATTGAACACATTTCCACAATGCTTACATTTTCTTAACAAACAAGCTATACCTCCCAACAAAATTATGGATTGTTTTTGTAGTATTTACGAATGTTAACACACAACATCCCACAATAGCAAAAACAATATTCCAAACCTTAGATACAGTATAAAAACCTCTGCTTCTGCAATGATATCAGTTCAAAAACAATATATCTTAGCTGATAATAAACAAACAATTGATTAATTGACACACAGCTGATTTATGTTGTGTAAATTGGGCCAACCACAGCTGATTCCAGTCTGGCTTAGACTCAATGGCACGGGTTATTTTTTTCTAGTATATTGACACTTATACAATAAAAGGAGGACTTTGAGGAGTGATGTTTTTGGAAACAGAAACAGAAAAAGACAAACACTGTAATGTCTGGACGAGGAAGAGTAAGAGCAGGCCTAGTGAGAGATGCAGTGAGAGGTGCAGGACCAGTGAGAGGTGCAGGGAGAGGTGCAGGAGCAGTGAGAGGAGCAGTGAGAGGTGCAGGAGCAGTGAGAGGAGCAGGGCCAAGGAGAGGGCAAGGTAGAGGTGTAAGAATGCGTGGTGGTGGCATTCCAAGGGCTGCAAGAACAGTAGTCAGTGATGAAATTCGTGCCACTATCATTGACCATGTAAACAACCATGGTCTTTCACTAAGAGAGGCTGGTGAAAGAGTGCAGCCCAATTTGAGGCGGTCAACGGTTGCCTCCATTATACGCATCTTTCAACAAACCAACAGGTAAGTATTGCATTTTACATGGATTGTTTCTATTCTCACTTGACATGTCAATAAGGTCATACAGTAATGCATATGTCGAATTTTTTGTCCCTCTAAAGAATGCAACGTCTTCCACCCTCTGGGGGAAGAGGAAAGCTCCTAAATAATGATCAAGAGCTTGCCATTGTAGAAATGGTTGTTGCAAATAATGCAATAAAACTGCATGAAATTCAAACTAGAATTGTAGAGGACCATGAGATATTTGACAATATCGATAGCATCAGCCTCACAACGATTACGCGGACATTGTCCAAACACAGATTGCGGATGAAGCAGCTCTACACTGTTCCCTTTGAGAGGAACAGTGAGAGAGTCAAGGAGCTACGACAACAATATGTCCAGGTATAGTGTATATTCAATTCAATGTCCAGTTCTATAAGCTTTGCACTTTGCAAGTAGGTAACCTATACAGTAATAGGTTACAGTACAGTATGGTATATAGTAATGACATGATTTACATAAACTTTGTTTCAGAGAGTTATGGAATTGGAGGCCAACCAGGCCCCTCATGAATTCATATACATAGATGAGGCAGGATTCAATCTGGCCAAAAGGCGTCGACGTGGACGAAATGTTATTGGAAAAAGGGCCACAGTTGACGTGCCAGGACAGAGAGGGGCAAACATTACCATGTATGCAGCAATTGCAAATGCAGGATTACTCCTTCACAGATGTCAGGTTGGACCCTATAATACCGAGCGCCTCCTTGCCTTTCTCAATGATCTCCACCAGCACCTGGTTCCAGAGCAGGATCAGGAGGGTGAAAACATGAGGACCTTTGTAATTACCTGGGACAATGTGGCTTTCCATCATTCGCAAGCAATAACAACATGGTTTGAAGTCCAGCCAAGACTGATATGTGTCTTCCTTCCACCCTATTCACCTTTCCTCAACCCCATAGAGGAGTTATTTTCTGCATGGAGGTGGAAGTTTTATGACTATCAGCCACATGACCAGATGTCCCTCCTTGAAGCCATGGATGCTGGCTGCAGGGACATCACCGTTCATGATTGCCAAGGGTGGATCCGTCATACCAAGCGGTTTTATCCCAGGTGCATCGCCTTGGATAATATCAGATGTGATGTTGATGAAAACATGTGGCCTAACCCTGAAGATCGCAGAGATTAGATACAGTAATTTTGTGATTTATTTTTTTTTTTTTAGTTCCCCCCTTTTTATCTGGGTTTTTTGCTGTTGTTTTTTTGTTCAAATGCTCTTATGTGTTTCATGGATATTTTGTTCACTGTAAGCAATACTGTAAAACCTTTTCTGTTCTATCATACCGTGTTTCTACTGTACCTTCTGCAGTAAACAGTAAAGGAAAAAAATAGCTTTTTACTGGAATGCTTTTGAATGTGAACATTACTGTACATTTGGACATACAGTACCTAACCAAGAAATTTAGTTAAAACTGTAAAACTGAAACCTAAAAGTCTATGCAGTTTTTGTAATGTCAACAATAGCCAGTATTTTGAAACCTGGTGTACTTTGATTGACTGCATGTACCTTGTGAGGTGAAAACAAGTGTTATTCTTTGACAGAATAATTTAATTTTGAGTCAGATTTCCAGTGTTTTGGTAAAGTTAGTGTGTGCAGAGAAAGACGTGTTCTATTTTGAAATGAAGATTTAGTATATATTTAACAAAATGTGTTTTTGAGAAGAAAATTATCCATTTGGCCAATTGTGTTTTGTAGGTGTGAGTCTGTGTTAAGAGTTTAGAAAAAGTATCTGATGTATGGTTTAGTGCTTGTTAGCGATTGAGAAAAACTGTAAATGGTTTAAAAAGAAAAACAATCAAACAAGACTGTCAGAAGAAGGAAACATAAATTCAGTAATAAATATTTTTTTCTTTGTATGTATGATCATCTGGTTCAGAGACAGACTGACATTCATCAGATGATCGAGGGCAGAATGAAGAAGATTCAAGAGATCAAACACTCAGTAGAGCTGAGAAAGGTTTGTGCTTCGATCAATCAGAGTTCATGGTCCTTTTCAGTCAACCTCTCCAATTTCACTTTCTGTTTAACTATCCTACCAAAAAAATATATCTCAAAAAATTGTATGCATCATAATATTTCAACCTAATTAATAAAGGCATTGAATTAAATTGAGAATTTATTTTTTCCCATAGAGCACAAATCTTTGTGTACTGCATTTGAGTATCTTTTGTATTCCACTGAAAATTACGCATTTTAATTGACATGCGATTAATTGATGATGAGAGAATTTTCATTTTGGGTTGATATAATATGTAATATGTAATATATTAACAAATAGAACTTTTAACTGTTTTCATTCATCAGAGAAACACAGAGAAAGAGAAATCCTCCAGTGTTGAGCTCTTCACTGATCTAATCCGCTCTATTGAGAGATGTCAGTCTGAGCAGCTGAAGATGATGGAGAAACAGCAGAAAGCAGCAGAGGAACAGGCTGAAGATCTCATTAAAGAGCTGCAGCAGGAAATCACTGAGCTGAAGAGAAGAAACACTGAGCTGGAGCAGCTCTCACACACTGATGATCATCTCCACATCATACAGGTCTGTGAACATCTGTGTCATCATGGACAATATTACAGGACAAACACTCTGTTCTGTAAGATTGACACAACTGGCCCAGCAACAGTGTCCCGTCATGTGGCTGAAGGTTTCCTGCATGTTCTGTCTTTTTGATGTGCAAAGTCATTTAATTTCAATTAAACTTTTAGCTGACTCCATTTTATCATGATCTCAAATTTAGGTTGGAATGGCAGGATCAGGGAGCACCTTAATGAAAAATAACACTTAAGACCCATGAACGCTTCTCTCATCTACTGCACGATTTAACAGTTTGACATGTCTGTCATTTGAAAGAATCATGTGGTGTCCTGAATAATTAGTAGACGTTGTCTTCTACTAGTCGGGGCACTCGTGGCCTAATCGACAGAGAGTCGGACTTGTAACCCAAAGGTCATGGGTTCGAGTCTCAGGTCCGGCAGGGATTGTCGGTGAGGGGAGTGAATGTCCAGCGCTCTCCCCACCCTCAATACCACGACTGAGGTGAGACCCTTGAGCAAGGCACCGTACCCCCAACTGCTCCCCGGGCGCCGCAGCAATGGCTGCCCACTGCTCCGGGTGTGTGTTCACGGTGTGTGTGTTCACTGCTGTGTGTGTTCACGGTGTGTGTGTTCACTGCTGTGTGTGTGCACTGTTGTGTGTGTGCACTTGGATGGGTTAAATGCAGAGCACAAATTCCGAGTATGGGTCACCATACTTGGCCACATGTCACTTCACTCACTCACTCACTCACTTCTCATAGGATAAGAAAACTCAGTCTCATTAATAATTATGAGATACCGACGCGTCATCGAAGTGTTGATAATGGGCCGCCACGTCACAGCTTGTGACATGAACACGGTGTAGATTTTATACCCGGAAGACGAAAATAGCGGACAAAAATCTCAAAATTAACCACTTTCCCTCTACAATTAAAATTAACTGATGCTAACATTGTATTCAATGATGTTCAACACACATCTCAGAAAATTTAGTTTAGGGGTTCATGACACTTTAACTCTCCAATTCACCTAACTTGCATGTCTGGTGAAAATCCATTTTTTTCTGGCTGTTGTCAGTATTTTCTGATTTATAAAGTGATAAAAGGAGAAATAAAAAAAATCCCTAAGTAAAAACATTTAACTCTAATATGTTCTAATAAAATCAAACAAGAATTTTGAACCTGGCTTTATTCAGTGTTTGGATTTATGTTCTTGGTATTTACACAAATCAGTGTATATTTAATGAGACAATGCCTCATTTATTCAGTACAAGTTTTAATACAGAAAATATTAGCAATTCTTAAAGTAATCAATCAACTGGGGGTGGTACGGTATTATCCATACTTTGGATATATTTCACTATTCATCTAGGGTGTCTTGCCTCAATTGTGTTAGAAAGATCCTGCGTAAAAAATATGGAATTAACTTCTTTAGCAATATAAAAATATCACACTTAACAGTCCTCTTGTGCATGCTATTAAAGTCCAAAGATAAAGATGAGTCAAGGGATTCCTAAAACAAAAAGATTTAATAAAAAAACAAACTCAAGGTGTGATTAAATCAGTAACCATAGTAACAAAAAGTGGTTTGAAAATTAACAAAGGAAACAGGAAATGTTGAGCAAACTAAAAGTTCATGAAATGTAGTTCCAAGCGTAGGTTCGGGAGGAGCCTAAACATTCAGTCCTGTCAATCATCATTACGAGTGTATATAAGCAGAAGTCACTGCGTCACCCCAGCGACAAATCTTCCAGCATCCCTCCTCCTCCCTGTCTCCTCCTCTATTTCTCTGATTCTCCCTCTGTGCAGTACTGTTATAGGGGGGTTTAACTCGGAGTTCAAGCCTCCTTCGATGACAGCAAGCCAAGTTTGTTTTACCATTAACCATTCAGACTGAATGGACAGGTGAACTTGTGAAAATGAAACTAAGACAAGATAACTGAATGAGTGTGACATCTCTCTCTCCTGTTGTAGTTCTCATCCCTGTACATTCATCCACACACCAAGAACTGGACTGTGATCAGTAGTGACTCTGATGTGAATGTGAACTCGCTGTATAGAGCTGTGACTGAACTGAAGAAAACTCAAGAGACACTAAATGAAAAACTCGGTCAAATTGGTATGTAAATATCTAAGAAAACACATTTTCAAGGACTACATGTGAAAAAGGGTAGCACTTTATTTTATAGTGGCATTGTTATATGTAGTTAGAATAGTGACTATGAATTATGCATAATTACATGCTGCAACTAATCCTAACCAAACCAAACCCTAATCATAACCCTCTAGTAAGAACATGTAGTCACTTAATATTAATCGGCACTTAAATGTTTAATGACAGTGTAACAAAGACACCTTAAAATAAAATGTTACCAATAAAATTTTAGCATTGGTGACCTGCTGCTGGTCATCACAATTATTTTATCTGTCTGCAAATGTTCACAATGTTTCAAAAACATAACCACAATATTAAACTTGCAATGTTAGCATTAAACTGGTATGATAAAATCGCTTACTAAACCTATGTGAAGTTAAATCCAAACTTTAACTTATGCCATGACCAGATACTGCAGTTTTACTTTAACTTACTTTAGAGACATATAAGCAACATAACATAACTATCCATGTACAAACAATAATACATAACCAGAAGTCACTACATTATTATGATGCTGCCAATAGAGATAAACTCACTGTTAACCTGAAATTATTCCTAATAATTCATCATTATATTGTCATTAGTGTCCACAGGGTTGAAGTTTGTGCAGAAGTTTGCAGGTACAGTGACTGACACCATTTTCTTCAATACACAATATAACAATATGTTTATAATCAGTATTAAATAATGTACATCTGAAAATGTTTGTTCTGAAGTTGATTGATAATGTCTGATCTCTCTCAGTGGATGTGACTCTGGATCCTGATACAGCACATCCATATCTCATCCTGTCTGATGATGGAAAACAAGTCAGTGATGGAGACATTAAGAGGAACGTCCCAGAAAACCCAAAGAGATTTGTTATCTATGTCAATGTTCTGGCAAAGCAGGGATTCAGTTCAGGGAGATTTTACTATGAGGTGCAGGTGAAGGGAAAGACTAATTGGGAATTAGGAGTGGCCAGAGAATCCATTAACAGGAAGGGGAAGATCAGACTGAGTCCTGAGAAAGGATACTGGACTGTGTGGCTGAGGAATGAGAATCAATATGAAGCTTATGATGATCCACCTGTCTCTTTATCTCTGAGAGTGAAACCTGAGAAGGTGGGAGTGTTTGTGGATTATGAGGAGGGTCTGGTCTCTTTTTATGACGTGGACTCCAGATCTCATATCTACTCTTTCACTGGTCAGACTTTCACTGACAAACTCTATCCATATTTCAATCCAGGTCTTAACGATGAAGGTAAAAACTCAAACCCACTGATCATCACACCTGTCAGTTGAAAGAAACATAAAATCTGAAGAGATTAAATGGATGTGATGTTTTCGGAATATGTTAATGAAAATCAAAAAACAATTTGCACAAACCACAATCAAGTACATCAATCATGGTCAGAATTATTGGCAATAAATATTGGTAAATATAAGCAAAGGTGGCTGTGAAAATAAATCTGCATTGTTAATCCTTTTTTCCTTTTATTAAAAAAAAATAAAATAAAAAAATCTCACCTTTCATTGAAAAAAAAAAAAAAAANTAAAAACTATAAATATGTAAATATGGGGATATACTTCAGAGATATTTTACTCATTAAAAAATTAGAATAATTGTTGCCAGTGTGTTTTGGAGAAAAACATTATTTCATAAAATGTTAGATTTTTTTTTTACAAATAATTTGAATGAAAGATCAAAAGGATAAACAATTCATATTTATTTTTACATCCATCTTTGATCATATTTAAGAAGGGTGCCAATAATTCTGGCCATGACTGTATAATGAAATATTTGTGAGTTTTATGTTGTTTGAAAAAAAAAAAAAAAATTAATCACGGCTAAATTTGAATGGCCAATATGAGTCTTTATATTTCTAATCAAGATTTGTTTGCTTTTCTCTTTCATTTATACTTTGTTTTTGCTTTTCAAATCTACTATGAAATTTTACATAATTTGATATAATAATATTATATGATGAAATTTTACATAATATGTTGCATTTCCAAAATTCCTAGAGTGTTTCTACATATTATTTTGTAAAGAAGTCTCTGAAGCCATTTTCTATCTCTCATCTTCAGCTGTTGAATTAAAGGATTAGTTCACTTTCAAATAAAATTTTCCTGATAATTTACTCACCCCCATGTCATCCAAGATGTTCATGTCGAAAAGAAATTAAGGTTTTTGATGAAAACATTCCAGTATTTTCTCCTTATAGTGGAGTCTTGAGTGATTTGAAATCATCTTTCTTTAACAGTTACTGACAAATGTCATTAAAAGGTAAAAGCATTAAAGTAAGAAACTTACGTGAAGAAATAAAAACATCATCATCACTCAGCTGTGGTTTCTCTTCTCATCTTCATCATCCTCAGTGGCATCTGCAGCATCTGCTGCTCTCCAGCGTAACAGTCTGAACCCAGAGACGGTGGATCATGACCGTCACACTCTCTCCTGAGCGTCAGTGTAACAGAGTAAAGTGAGTCCTGTGTGTCTCTGGATCTGTTCAGAGTTGATCTTTGATGCTCCAGACTGAATCTGATCCATCAGTCACAATCTTTTCCAGCTCCTGAGGAACACAGAATCACAGTAACTTTCAATTTATGTAACAGATGTTCCTCTGAAGGAGATTATTTTGAAGAATAAAAAATTTTGGCAGACTGGATTTATACAAAAAGTAAGAAATATTTTTAGATAGATGTGTCAAAATAGCAATCCAGACCGTGGAGTTGTGCTCAATCACTATATCTGACACAAATGCTTGAAGCTTGTTGTTGTTCTGGTAAAACTGACACTAAAATCACGTGTTTAGGGTATAAACATAAACATTGCAGTCAGAATCTGCAGTTAAATCAAGATGTTTTAATTGTGAGAATCAAATCAATTAATCAATTTGATTGGTTCATTAGTCAGCAGAAAGAAAAGAAAAACGAGGAAGAGACAAACACGCATGTCGCACAGTCATTAAAGGATGAAGTGAATCTTTATCCTGTACAAACGTTTAGTATGTGGCTTCTCTCCATCAGATTAACTCCAGTGATGCCTTTTCTTTCTACAGCTGACATATTTCTGTGATGAAACCATCAATATCCAGCATAAACAGACATACATCATCTCCTTCATTTAACACGTTTACATTTTAAACATGCAATTCTCAAACTTCTGCCGGTTTCTTTTGAATCTGAGAGTGTGAACTCTTTTAAAGGGATAGTTCACCCAAAAATTAAATTTGATGTTTATCTGCTTACCCCAAGCGCATCCAAGATGTAGGTGACTTTGTTTCTTCAGTAGAACACAAATGCTGATTTTTAACTCCAACCGCTGCCGTCTGTCAGTCAAATAATGCGAGTGAATGGGAACACAATCTATAAAAGTAAAAAAAAACATGACAGACAAATCCAAATTAAACCCTGCGGCTCGTGACGACACATTGATGTCCGAAGACACGAAACGATCGGTTTGTGCAAGAAACCGAACAGTATTTATATCATTTTTTACCTCTAATACACTATGTCCAACTGCATTCAGCATTCGCTTAGTGAGGTCTGATCGCGCTCTGACAACGGCAGTGATGTCTCGCGCTTATACTTCAATGAGTGCTAGACATTACTGCCGCTGTCAGAGCGCGATCAGACCTCACTAAGTGAGTGCTGAACGCAGTTGGACATAGTGGTGTTTTGAAGGTAAAAAATTATAAAAATACTGTTCGGTTTCTCACACAAACCAATCGTTTCGTGTCTTAGTACATCAATGTGTCGTCACGAGCCGCAGGGTTTAATTTGGATTTGTCTATGGAAGTGTTTTCGACTCTTATTGTTCGAGTTCCCATTCACTCGCATTACTTGACTGACAGACGGCAACAGTTAAAATTCATCATTTGTGTTCTACTGAAGAAACAAAGTCACCTACATCTTGGATCTTTCATTATGGTAAACAGATAAACATCAAATTTTCATTTTTGGGTGAACTATCCCTTTAAGGCTGCTGCTGCTTCGTTTCATTTACAGCGGATATTAAACTACTTAACAATGCATTAGCGCCACCTACTGGCAGTCTGGATCACAAACACAACAACACTCTTTGTCTCTGAGTATGAGGGCTCATGCAAGCATCCTTTTCAAGTATCCACACTGCGACTCACAGCGCCCAGAGCGACGAAAGAGCACGGCACACCATATTGTAAGTGTATTTGACATATGCTTTTACTCTTGTGAGCTCTTTCTTTTATGTTGTTTTACCGGCGAGTCTTCCTCTGTGCTGCACTGAATCGACACTATAAAGTGGTGACGAGAATTTCATAAAATTCGATGAAGATAATAAATATTTCGCCTGCTTAAAACTCTCAAAGGTTCTGTGCAATTATTGTTCAGACATAGAAAATTAAACAAAATCTAAACTCGCATATCTTAGCTTGATAAATCTACAGATTCTCCTCAGATGGACCATCTAAATAACTGTTGAAATTTAAATTGTACATATTTGCGTGGATTGTGACGTGTGCACTCGTACAGTGACAACAGTTTTATGAAAACTAACATATCTTTTTTATTATATTAAAGTCACATTAATATTGGCTTGGAAACTTGTTAGCATGCTTTTATATTGTTTGTTTTTACAAGATGCAGGAATGACAATTTAACTTGTGATCATGTTTATCGTGTGGCGTTTATTCAATTATATACAGCAGGGCTTCATAAAATTAGAGTAATGAAATTATCATTATCATGAATTATTACTATAGGCATATCTACCCAAAGACTATTAACACACTTTCATATTCATGAAATATGGGCGGATCTACTGTATGACATCACAGCAGGTAAGTGAAATTGTTTTTACTGAAGGTGAAACTATCACAGATGAAGTGAAAGCTTCTTCAGACAACAACCTTTTTATTCAAACTCTCTGAAACTAGTGATTACATCTGATATTCACTCACAGGCAAGTAATGTAAGAAATGTAAGTGTTTAGTAGAGTTTAATACCATAAAGCAGTATTTATTGTTATTTATTGTTATCTATTTATTGTTTGTGTAACTTCAGAAACAAGTACTTGACCAGTAGACAGAATGAACAAAGTCCAGTGAAAACTACTCCATAAAATGAAAATCGCATGATGTTTAGAGGATCTTTATTTATTAGGTTATTTATTTGAAAAATAAAAAAAATTGCTGTGTTGTCTTTTAAATTATACAGAAAGATCCTTTCTTGGTAGTATGCTGTTGTTCTTCACTGTAGCTTGTAGATACATAAGTAAAGGAAGACATAAACAACTGTTCATAGTTACATTGTTATAATATATTTTATGAATACACTGGAATGTGTCACCATTATGATTGCATGTCCCAATATCAGTGTTTGTGTGTCATGAAACAATTCCTTATAATCAATTTTAAATGGAAATACTCAAGTTATCCAGAATTAGACTGTCTCTGGTGATGTAGCCTAGCAGTAAAACCTGGAATAATTGACGGATTAAAGTACTTAGTATACTTTATTATTTTGAGGAATTTGTACCTACTCACGTAGCCTAAAAATTTGTATTACAACTACGTCTCCAGGGAAAAACCTTGTACTTTGTACTCCTTACAATCTCATTTAGACTTTCAATTTATTCCTTATCAAACAATAAGGAAGCCTATAATACCTGATACCTAATAAAAAGCTATCTGTTGCATTTCCATTCATCTCAATGGCAGTTGATTGGCTTGTGCATGACATCTAGAAATACACAACCTACCTGTTGTTATCTTTGTTCATAAGCACAACGTCTATAATATAACTTATACGTTGCATTTCAGTAGCCTATACATGGCTACATGTGGATTACTGAATGATACTTTTGGCCATAGAATGGTGTAGTTACGGCATCTGCCAGCAGGGGCTGAATGGACTGTGCCAACCAACTAAACTTTAACCCTATGCGTAATACTTATTAGAATTGTCCAGCAATGTAGATGATATATTATCATTACTTTACTTTAGAGCTATCAGTAATGATTATTTTTGTTGAGTAATCAGTCGATTATTTTACGATTAATTGTATATATTTTTTTGTGGTAATAAAAATAGACGTAAGTGAACAATAACCAGTAAAATCACTTAAAATACATAGGTATAATATCAATGAGGCAATAATAAGTGAAAGTGACATGACGTGAAGGCCGTAACCCATACTCGAAGGTTAGATACCTTGCTTAAGGGCAGCTCAGTCCTTTCCTGCCAGTATTGAGAATCAAACCCGCAACCTTTGAGTTACCAGTCTGACTCTATTTAATATACATAACATAAACATAATCAACATATATGTACATTCAGGGCTTGAAATTAACACCCGCCAACTCGCCAAATGCGGGTAGATTTCAGCTGTGGTGGGTAAGACAGCCACTCCCACTAGCCACTTTGGCGGGTTGAATATAATTTCAGTTTACAGCCAAATGATCGTCGAAGATCGTCGTAGCACAAAATTACAATCCAATCACACAATTCGTTATTTAGGCTACGTGCAGTTAGTGAATGAGGGATAAGCGGAATTGCGCTGAATGACACACAACAGAAGCGCTCTGTCGCGCACGATCAGTTCTCCTTGTGCCTGAATAGTTAAACAGTGCACACAGATGTCTAAATGTCCATTGTGTGGAGTATCTCGCGTGAATACAGTCGGTTATGGCTTAAGTGGACGTAAACAGGTGGATAATAACTTGATATGCGTCAGTTACATCCATGCATTCAGCAGCCCAATTAAATACCTGTCTGTCATTAATGTTAATCAAACAACAAAAGATGTTAAATAATCTGAAAAAAAAGAGTATTTTTAATTTACTGTTGTTTTTGTAATTTGCTTCTTTGTTCTTTTATATAGCCTAACACAAATAACTTATACAATTTCTCATATTAGCTCATGCTCATATTGTCCACCTCTTGCCCACCTGTACATACCAGCTGATATACAATGTAGTCTTGATTTGGGTGGTCAATCTGCATTTAAAAGTTTGAAAGGGTTTTAAATCTTCTAAATCAAGTAAAATGACTCAAAATAAAGTAATTTAAGCATAACAAAGTCAACTTTAATCATATAAAATGTAATTTACCAACAGCAAAATTGTGGCCAGTGAAAATGCTCAGTGGCTAGTAACTTTGGAAAACCACTAGCCACAGTGGCTGGTGAGCAAAAAAGTTAATGTCAAGCCCTG
>RJVU01052173.1:2803348-2821964 GCA_003731715.1 Anabarilius grahami
GACGGAACGCCAACCAAATGTAAGGGATTCCTTCTACAATGTTCTCTGTATGTGAATCAACAACCATCCATGTACCCCACAGACATAAGCCGCATTTCATTTGTTTGTTCCCTACTGACGGGTAAAGCTCTGGATTGGGCCACCGCCATTTGGCGTGACGGTTCTGCATTCCCTTCGTTTACAAACTTCCTACAACGCTTCAGAGAAGTGTTTGAACATACAGAGGGCGGTCAGAGTCCGGGTGATCAATTACTTTCACTGACTCAAGGCAAAACCACTGCAGCTGAGTACGCCCTGCAATTCCGCACACTGGCTGCACAGACCAACTGGGTAGAGGATACCTTTAAATTGTTATTTCGCCGGGGTTTAACAATGGATTTACAAGCGGAATTGGCATGCAGAGACGAGGGCAGTACTCTGAACTCTTTCATCGACCTGGCAATACACATTGACAACCTGCTACGCACTCGACGCCCTGGTCGAACTCCCGCTGCCAGCAGCGCAGCCCCAGAACCCATGCAGCTCGGCTATACTCCTATTCAACCCGAGGAGAGAGAGAGAAGACGCCAGCTGCACTTATGCTTCTATTGCGGTCAAACTGGTCATATCAAGAATAACTGTCCGATCCGTCCACCACCTACTAGTTCCAAAGCGGTGAGTTCTCTTCCACTCCATAATTATTCATCTAACTGCTTAAAAATTCCCGCTCAACTCCTTGTTAAAGACCAACGTATCACCACACATGCTCTCCTGGACTCTGGGGCGGCGGGAAATTTCATGTCAGACACTTTTGCTAAAGAACACAACATTCCATTAACCGACTGTCATTCCTCATTGACAGTGGAGGCGTTAGATGGGAAACCCATCGGCGAGGAGAGAATCACGAACATCACCTCCAAACTCAAATTACAAATTGGTATCCTTCATCAAGAATCTATCTGTTTCTATGTAATCCATGCACCCCAGAACTCCATCATCCTTGGTCTGCCCTGGCTTCGCTCACACAATCCTCACGTGTCACGGAAGGAGGGAGAAATACTTAATTGGGACGAACGTTGCCACAAGCACTGTCTCCAATCAGTCCATCCGGTACCCCTACGATCTGTGGAAGTCTATACGGAGAAACCAGAGAAACCGAATATTCCTGCTGAATACTACAATCTCGCAGTGGCTTTTAGCAAGGAAAGATCCACCGAACTCCCTCCTCACAGGCCCGGCGACTGTGCCATCGAACTATTACCTGATACAACACCTCCCAAAGGTTGAATTTTTCCCCTCTCTCAACCAGAAACCACAGCCATGAAAACTTGCATTGAAGAAGAGTTAGCCAAAGGATTCATTCGACCTTCCACATCACCAGCATCCGCCGGGTTCTTCTTTGTTAAGAAAAAGGACGGGGGTCTAAGGCCTTGCATTGACTACAGGGGTCTGAACGTCATCACAGTAAAATTTCTCTGTCCACTCCCTCTTGTACCGGCGGCGCTCGAACAGTTAAGGCAGGCTAAGTACTTCACCAAGCTAGACCTCCGGTGCGCCTATAATCTCATTCGCATCCGTGAGGGGGACGAATGGAAAACGGCCTTCTCAACAACCACTGGCCACTACGAGACCCTCGTGATGCCGTTCGGCCTGTCCAACAGTCCAGCTGTGTTCCAGTCTTACATCAATGATATATTCAGAGACATGTTAAACCGGTGGGTCATCGTGTATATTGATGATATTCTGATATATTCCAGTTCCTTTGAAGAGCACATCCAACATGTGAGAACTGTGCTACAGAGACTGATCGAACACCGATTGTACGCCAAGGCCGAAAAGTGTGAATTTCACCAGACTTCCACTGCGTTCCTGGGGTACGTCATCAGCAGAGATGGGGTAGCTATGGACGATGGTAAAGTAAGGGCGGTGCTGGATTGGCCAAAACCTCACACACTCAAAGAATTGCAGCGATTCTTGGGCTTTGCTAATTTCTACAGGCGATTCATCAGAAACTTCAGCTGTGTAGCTGCACCATTGACGTCCATGACAAAACGTTCATCCTCTCGCCTGCACTGGTCCCCTGAAGCAAACCAAGCTTTCCAAGAGTTTAAAGATCGATTCACTTCTGCACCCATTCTCCGTCACCCTGACCCGGAACGGCCATTCATTGTGGAGGTGGACGCCTCTAACACAGGTATTGGCGCTATTCTATCTCAACGCCAGGGCGATCCCGGGAAAATGTATCCATGCGCTTTCTATTCTAGTAAGCTATCAGCTGCTGAATGGAATTATGATGTAGGGAATCGGGAACTGTTGGCAATGAAGGCCGCCCTCGAAGAGTGGCGACATTGGTTGGAGGGAGCGCAACATCCATTCACTGTGTTTACCGATCACAAGAATCTGGAATACTTACGTTCAGCTAAACGACTAAATCCACGCCAAGCTCGATGGGCTATGTTCTTCACTCGATTCGATTTCAAAGTCACATACAGACCCGGGTCCAAAAACACCAAGGCGGATGCCC
Organism: Anabarilius grahami; assembly: GCA_003731715.1. Lineage (NCBI taxonomy): Eukaryota > Metazoa > Chordata > Actinopteri > Cypriniformes > Xenocyprididae > Anabarilius > Anabarilius grahami. The sequence goes on from RJVU01052173.1 coordinate 2,805,852, forward strand.
TGTCTCGTCAAACTGAGCTCACCGAACAGAATAAGAACGAAGAACATATCATCCCTGAATCTCTCCTTCTCGCCCCAGTTCAGTGGGATATCATGACTGAATTGACCCAAGCCAATGAACAGACAGCTCCACCACATACCTGCCCGCTCAACCGCACTTACGTTCCAGTACACCTCCGGGACAAGGTTTTACATCAGGTACATGACTCACCCAGTTCTGGTCACCCCGGCATCACAGCCACGCTCAACCTACTGCAGAATCGTTTCTGGTGGGAAACCATGTCACAAGACGTCACTCAGTTCATTCATCACTGCATCGCCTGTCAGACCTCCAAGCCAACCCACCAATTACCCGCTGGACTACTACAACCACTACCCATCCCTCAACGGCCCTGGTCACACATCGCCATAGATTTCATCACTGATCTGCCCTCCTCTCAAGTTAATACCACCATTCTGACAGTAATTGACCGGTTCTCCAAGGCATGCCGACTGATACCGCTCCCTAAACTGCCAACAGCCTTTGAAACTGCTGAGATATTATGTAATTATGTGTTTCGACTTTATGGCTTGCCCGATGACATTGTGTCAGACAGAGGGCCCCAATTCACCTCGGGCTGCCTTCTTCAAACAATTAAATGTCAATATCAGTCTTACGTCAGGCTATCATCCAGAATCCAACGGCCAGACCGAACGAATGAACCAAGAACTCCCTCGATTCCTCCGCACTTACTGTCATCGCCAACAAACAGAATGGAGCCGTTATCTCATGTGGGCAGAGTATGCACAGAATTCCTTACAAAAACCCTCCACTGGCATCACGCCGTTCCAATGTGTCCTGGGGTATCAACCTCCCTTGTTCCCATGGTCTGGCGAACCTTCAGAGTTACAAGCAGTCAGCACGTGGATGCAGAGAAGTGAGGAGACTTGGGACTCGGCTTACCAACATCTCCAGCGTGCCGTCAGGAGGCACGAAGCTCAGGCTAACCGACGTCGGTGACTCCAACCTCAGTATGCTGTAGGCCAGTGGGTATGGCTATCCACCCGAGATCTCCGGTTGAGACTTCCATGCAGAAAACTCAGTCCCAGGTATGTCGGGCCTTTTCAAATTAAAAAACAAATCACCCCAGTATCCTTTCGTCTAGATTTACCTGCTAATTACCGTGTTTCTCCCACTTTTCATGTCTCTCTGTTGAAACCCTCCGGGGGCCCGGGAGGAGATCCGGAGGAGGCTGTGGACCAACAACCCCCACCACTGATGATAGAGGGCGAGGAGGCTTATCGTGTTCGAGAGCTGCTCGATTCAAGGCGCCGGGGCCAGAGGCTTCAATACCTGGTTGACTGGGAGGGGTACGGTCCGGAGGAGCGATCCTGGGTCAATGCGAATGATATTCTGGACCCCAACCTCTTGGAAGAGTTCCATCGGACGCATCCGGAGAGACCGGCCCCGCGACCTCGTGGTAGACCCCGGCGTCCGCCTCCTCGCGTCTGGAGCCGCTCGCAGGGTGGGGGCTCTGTCACGAATACAGCTCCTCCGGTGCATCCTCCGGGCCACCGGAGGGAGCCCTCACAGGAATATTGATTCGCACTCATCTGGACTCCATTTCCCATAGGCCCACATTCCTGGGACTGATTACCTCACACCTGCGTCATATCACACCACACTATTTAAGACGCACACACACACACAGCTTCGCGAAGTCTTGATTTGCTATTAGTGGTCATTTCTGAGCGTTTATCTTGTGGACTGAGATATGAGTTTATCTTGTTACTACTTGGACTGTTTATCTCTGCTGAACCTTTGCTGCCTACCCTGAACTTTGCCTGTGTACCGACTCTGAGCCATCTTGCCGCCTGCCTCGAACCTTGCCTGTGACCCGATCTCGTCTCTTGCCGCCAGCCCCGACCTTTTGCCTGTCCCTGTTTACGGTATTGTCTTGCCCTAGCCTGTATACATCTGTCTTTTAATAAAAGCTGCAGATGGATCCACTCTCTCCAGACTCTTCATTACAGGATCTAATCATCTTTTAAAAGATTCCCCTGCTCTGAATTTGTTAGTTGGTGGTTTGATCATTGAACAAGTGGCTGAGGCCAAATTGCTAGGCGTGATTGTGGACAGTAGGTTGAACTGGAACGCTCAGATAAAACTAATATTGAATAAAATGGGCAGGAGTATGGCTGTAGTTCGCCATTGTAGGAAATGCATACCGATTCACATACGGACAACTTTGGTGGAATCAGTAGTTTTGTGTCATCTGGACTATTGTTCCATCATTTGGGCTGCAACTACAGAGAATAATTTAAACAGATTACAGATTGCACAAAATAAAGCGTCTCGGCTTGTCCTAAACTGTTCTTTTAGAACAAGTATTAGGGACATGCACAATCAGTTAGCATGGCTTCAGGTAAGAAGTAGAATTAATTATTCTCTTATTAAATTCTTAAATATAATTATTACAAAAGCACCTGAAATTATTTATAGTAGATTGACTTTCTTCAGTGACGTTCATACACATTCCATTGTCAATCAAGTGAAGGGCGTTTCTTGTTACCTGTCTGTCGAACAAGTCAACTGCAAAGAACATCTTGTTTTAGCGCAATGGTGGCATGGAACTCGCTCCCATTGTTTTTGGTTTCAGAGTTTCACAATGTTAGCTTTTCCAAAAGACTGAGACTGTATTTATTTACTTTGGAGTAATTGTAATTATGTAATTAACAATGACTGTATAATGAGCTATGGCAATTGAAATGTGATTTGTATATTATATTATGAGAGTGGTAATATTTCGGATTTGGAAGAGCTTATGTTGTTATTATGTCGTTATGTTTAGTGTATATGTGTTATGCTGAGTTGTGTGTGTGTGTGTTAGTTATACGATTGGGAAGATGTTGTGTGCACTTCTGTATTGTGTCCTCGTTGTACTGCTTTGATGTTAATATTTTGGTAAAAATGTTAAGACCCCAGGAAGAATAGCTACTGCTTAATGGAGTAGCTAATGGGGATCTAAATAATAAACAACAATAAACAACATGGCTGAACTGCAGATAGTTCTCAGTGGGGAAGCCAGACATTACGGAGTCTGCCTGGGTGAGGATTAACTTTTACAATTGTGTGTTTGATCGATCCAGTCATTACAATGGGCCATGGCATCCAAACCTATGGGGCTGGGTAATTCAGAGAGAAGTTGCGCTGGACATTATGCTGTTTCCTGTGAAGTGAAGAGGTCCACCTCTGCCTCGTAAAAATTTTCCCAAATCTGGGAAGCTTCCATTCCCTGTGTGTCACAGCCTGTCTCGACAGTAAATCTGCTCCAACATTCATTTGTCCAGGAATGTGAATCGCCCTGAGGGTCAGGAACTTGTTGCACTAGTTTGTTCAGATGGTGTGAATGCAGTCCACCATGGCGATTTACACTGAACAAAATTATAAACGCAATACTTTTGTTTTTGCCCCCATTTTTCATGAGCTGAACTCAAAGATCTAAGACCTTTTCTATGTACACAAATGGCCTATTTCTCTCAAATATTGTTTACAAATCTGTCTGAATCTGTGTTAGTGAGTATTTCTCTTATGGCACGGGCCGATTGCTTAGTTGCACTAAGAGACAATATTTCCCCTGCTTGTGCTCAATTGTTTTAGCAGGTCATTCTGGTATCCTGCAAAACTGTCATGTTGTGTAGGGCAGCACCAGCCTGAACCGCTGCCTGAAACGCTTTCCCCACCAGTATGGATATTATTCTACATGGCTTGGAGGGGATTGTTGGCTTCTCTAAAGATCATGTGCTGCCATGGGAGAGATCCACCAGAGGCATCACAGATCCCTGTGCCTTTGTGCCAATGAAAGTTGAATAAAATTACGTTGAGTGTACGAAGACACGGGAAAAATATAGCTTGTTCCATGAATGAGATAACTCGTCATTAAGATCTGGCGCTGTGGTTCTTCCCCTAGGCCACCTGACAGAAATCTGTCAGCTTACTTGTAACGTCTGGGGGACTCTTGCTCCTGTGGCCAGTCTAACTGAAGACTGTCCACAGCGCGAGTAACTACCTCAAGCAGCTCATCGTAAGATCGACCATGACTAGAGGAGTGCTCAGAAGCAGTGCTCTCAAACTCCATGTCAGCAAATGTCAGAAAACTAGCGCCCTCACCCAGGTCTGAAGAGGCACCGGAGCATGCTCCAGAAGCAGGCACGAGGACCTCATGATGGCGAGGGAATAAAAGAAAGGGAGGGACCCTCAGCCAGATTGACACATGAGCCCCATGATCTCTTAGAGGCTCGCTCACTTCCCAAAAGAAGGCGAGTCTGGAGCAGAGCACCTTGATGGAAAATATATCACAGTGCTCACACTCTGTGCCCTCGAGGGCAAGAACAGCGTGATCTTCCCCCAGACATCTAATACAGAACTCGTGGGTGATGGGCCATGAACACGGCGGCATGCATCTCTTGATGGTATCTCTTGACATGATAAACTTTTTTTTTTGAAAGCTTCATTCCTGCCTAACAAAACTGACTTCTACCACAGGGATAGTTTGAAAGAGAGGTAGCACACACAGCACACAATACTCAATACTTTGTCTCTGAAGACAAAGAAACCTAAAGGCACACCTGTTTCACATCTATTTATAGCTTCTCACAAGCCTATTCCTAAGGAGCCCCTAAAGGGTCCTTTGAAAAATATACAGAGTTACGCATGCGCATGAGAAATCTATCTAGTTATCTTCTATCGCGAGAAATCTATCTATCTATCTTCTATCGCGTTATAATTTCTGGTTTGTGTATACTAAAAACTATTTAGTTTGTGCATCACTGCCTATGAAGAAAGCATCTACAGTATTTGCTCAAAGAATGGTCTATTTGCTCAAAATTATGAAGAAAATGTGAGTATGGATGCGCATGGATTAATAAACATCTATTTGCTCAAAATTATGAAGAAAATGTGAGTATGGACACGCATGAATTAATAAAGATCTATTTGCTGAAATGTGGCTTTCATAGGGCAGTATACATCACGGCCTTATGTCTGCTTTAAAGTATTCTCTGTGATGGCCGGGAAACAGCGACATGAATAGTTGTGTGCATTGTTCTTTTTGCCAAGTTAAAAAAAGGCTGATACAGTAAAAAGTGCCCAAATGTGGCTTTCATTAGGGTAGTGTGTCATATTTCAAGGACTTATGTTCATTTTAACGAAATTAACTCTGTGGCAGCCAAGAAATCGCACTAAGAAATGGGCTCAGTGTGCATTGTCATAAAGCCATGTTTAATGGTTCATTTATGATTATTAAAAATTATTAAACTTTGGATTTCGTTAGGGCAGTAGGCCATATTTATATTGTCCCATATAAAAATACTGGAACTGTAAAATGTAGGCCTACTAAAATGTATATTTCACAAGATCAAATGCCCCTTTATTAAACCACTTTGTCGGATTTAACGCATCCTTACAGGTGGCAGAGAAATGCTTATTTTCTTAATTCAGTTCTAACAGCTCTCACTGTGAGCAAAGCCATTGACATAAAGGACTTTAAGGGAAGCACGTTTAAAAAAAATTTAAACGAATAATTAGCTGGATTCATTTCATCCTAAAAGAACTGGTCTAAGAAAGCCACATTTTGAGAAAATACAGCTTTATTAATTCATGTGCATCCATACTTTCACTTTCTTCATAGGCAGTGACGCACAAATGAAACAAGATATAGTATACACAAACCACAAATTGTAATGCATACGCACTGGAAAGTCTGTATATTCTTATTTTTGCAAAGGTCCCTTAAGGGGACCTTCCATACATTCCATAGGGGTGTGGTATTTTCACCTGAATGAAGTTGACCAAACAAGTCCTCACTACTCACTACTCCTAATGTGTGTGCACTAACTTGGATGGCCTTCACATGCCACTTTCACACTATAGAAACTTTCTCCCAGATATTTTGCTATTCTAACTGTGCTTATTTCCATCTATGGTATAAGTAATAGACAAGAAATGTACAGTTTTCACCATCATACTGATAAATATTCTTTAGTCATTCAGCAATCCTGCAGCCTGACCATTTATTACTGTGCTTTAGGAAACATAGAGAACAGGAAGAATCAGTAATAAAATCAAAGGGAAATGTGTTAAGGCAAGATACTACAGACAAAAACAATTCATGCACTGGTCAATTTTGAGATTTTGGGTAGTGTTTCAGTGGAAAGAAAACATCCAAAATACCCTTTTATGTATTTAATTTATTGCACTTTATCTATTTTGCTTGTAGATTTCAATTATATTACATATCTTGTAAGGCTGTGAGTTTTTCTCCTAAGCAGTTGTTTTATTTAATATTTCTGTATTTTCCATTTTAATTTTTTTTTGTCAATTCTATAAATTCTCATACTCACACAAGTATGAACAGATAGACAGATAATGAACAGAATACAAGGTGTGATCAAATTAATCAGTAACCATAGTAACAAAAAAGTGGCGGGAAAATGAACAAAGGAAACAGGAAATGTTGAGCAAACTAAAAGTTCAGGAAATGTAGTTCCAAACGTAGGTTCGGGAGGAGCCTAAACATTCAGTCCTGTCAATCATCATTACGAGTGTATATAAGCAGAAGTCACTGCGTCACCCCAGCGACAAATCTTCCAGCATCCCTCCTCCTCCCCGTCTTCTCCTCTATTTCTCTTATTCTCCCTCTATGCAGTACTGTTATAGGGGGGTTTAACTCGGAGCTCGAGCCGAGCCTTGAGTTCAAGCCTCCTTCGAGGACAGCAAGCCTGTTTTACCATTAACCATTCAGACTGAATGGGCAGGTGAACTTGTGAAAATGAAACTAAGACAAGATAACTGAATGAGTGTGACATCTCTCTCTCCTGTTGTAGTTCTCATCCCTGTACATTCATCCACACACCAAGAACTGGACTGTGATCAGTAGTGACTCTGATGTGAATGTGAACTCGCTGTATAGAGCTGTGACTGAACTGAAGAAAACTCAAGAGACACTAAATGAAAAACTCGGTCAAATTGGTATGTAAATATCTAAGAAAATACATTTTCAAGGACTATATGTGAAAAAGGGTAGCACTTTATTTTATAGTGGCATTGTTATATGTAGTTAGAATAGTGACTATGAATTATGCATAATTACATGCTGCAACTAATCCTAACCAAACCCTAATCATAACCCTCTAGTAAGAACATGTAGTTACTTAATAGTACTCAACATAAATGTTTAATGACAGTGTAACAAAGACACCTTAAAATAAAATGTTACCAATAAAATTTTAGCATTGGTGACCTGCTGCTGGTCATCACAATTATTTTATCTGTCTGCAAATGTTCACAATGTTTCAAAAACATAACCACAATATTAAACTTGCAATGTTAGCATTAAACTGGTATGATAAAATAATTTACTAAACCTATGTGAAGTTAAATCCAAACTTTAACTTATGCCATAACCAGTTACTGCAGTATTACTTTAACTTACTTTAGAGACATATAAGCAGCATGACATAACTATTCATGTAGAAACAATAATACATAACCAGAAATCACTACATGCCACTGATGCTGCCAATAGAGATAAACTCACTGTTGTAGCAAATTAGCTCAAAATAAATATGAATAATTAATCATAACTAGTTATAATTAATTATTAATATTTGGATCAGTTAATAAAATTAACTTAATGTAATAAAATTAATATTACAATCAATTAACCCGTTGTCCAATGAACGCACAGTGTTAATTGTTTATTAATTCTAAGAAATGTTCATTTCCAGGTTATGGGAAATAACAATATTATTGTACAGTACTACTAAGAGCCTGTAATTCAAGATCGGCATGAATAGGGACTCCAGTATATGAGCGCAAAACACAGACAACTTTACATGTGACATGAACAAGACTTTATTAACTAGACTAAACACTTAACTACTCTAACATTCACACACATACATGCATACAGTTTACCAAGAGAGAGAGAGCTAAAGCAGAGTACAGGAAAGCAAGAAGTTACAGCATTGTTTGACATTCAGCAGATCAACAGCCTTGAGCAAACCATCAGTTTAGTTTTAACAGGCCCTTCTTTAAAAGGGGTAAGGATACTCAATGTATCCGATGATGAGACTAAGTTTGATACTTGCATGTCTCTCCAAGTTGAATTAAAACTGTCCTGATGCAATTTGTGGAGGCTTCCGTTGAATCTTTGCTGATATTGTCTTGACGAAAGAGAACCAGTTGGATTCAGAGGATCTTTGGTGAATGGAAGTTTCTAGGCCGAAGCCTGGCACAAGCTTGGGGTTCCGTAGAAGCTTCTAGCTTCTACAGCATCATCTTAACATCAATATTTGTCAGTAAAAGAGAAGAAGAGGAGGAAGAGAAGAGAGCTTTTTGATCTTGTGATCAGTGAATATAAGGGGTGAAGATGTCACACCCTCTTGAGCTGTCTGAGCCAATAAGGAGTTTCCCTTTCAGAGGGAAGTTTTACGAGTCTTTGTTCTGTAGCAAGATATTAGCATAAGACACTGGATTGGATGAGTGAGAAATGAACCCTCTAGATTCTTATAATACTAATGTGTCACAGAGTTAGTAACATGTAACATAAATTGCCAAGTATAGGGCACGAAAGTTGGAGTCCGTAGATACCAAACATGCTACTAGCGTGATTTCAGTTAACTATACATTTGCAACTATGGAACATTAATACCAAAATAGTTCAAAATAGAGAATTAATACATAGAATAAAGCCTATAAAAGGAAAGTCATGAGATGGGAAAATTGGATACATGTTTATACATTTCCCAAGTGGTTATATAGAGAATACATAGAATTAAGCGAGTTTATTTGACCTTCTCAGAAAGGATGAGTCACTAGTCTCTATAGCATTCTTTCTGATTTTCTGATTTAGCTACATTTGGGATGCTGGTTGCAGTTTTAGGGGGATGGGTTCACAGAGCTTTGATAGAGTAAGTTTATGGGTAATTCCTTAAATATAATTAGTAATTTTGTGTGCCTGATTGGTCTAGACGCTACACTGTTAACCTGAAATTCCTATAATAATTTATCATTATATTGTCATCTTTGTCCACAGAGTTGAAGTGTGTGCAGACGTTTAAAGGTACAGTGACTGACACCATTTTCTTCAATACACTGACAATACTTTGTTAATAATCTGTATTATATAATGTACATCTGAAAATGTTTGTTCTGAAGTTGATTGATAATGTCTGATTTCTCTCAGTGTATATGACTCTGGATCCTGATACAGCAAATCCATATCTCATCCTGTATGATTATGGAAAAAAAGTCAGTGATGGAGACATTGAGCAGAACGTCCCTGAAAACCCAAAGAGATTTGATAAGAGTTCTTGTGTTCTGGCAAAGGAGGGATTCAGTTCAGGGAGATTTTACTATGAGGTGGAGGTACAGGGAAAGACTGGGTGGGGTTTAGGAGTGGCCAGAGAATCCATTAACAGGAAGAGGACGATCATACTGACTCCTGAGGAGGGAGTCTGGACTGTGATTCTGGAGAATGAAAATGAATATTCAGCTTGTGAAGATTCATCTGTCTCTTTATCTCTGAGAGTGAAACCTGAGAAGGTGGGAGTGTTTGTGGATTATGAGGAGGGTCTGGTCTCTTTTTATGACGTGGACTCCAGATCTCATATCTACTCTTTCACTGGTCAGACTTTCACTGACAAACTCTATCCATATTTCTGTCCAGGTCTTAATGATGAAGGTAAAAACTCAAACCCACTGATCATCACACAAGAAAATATTTATGAAGATTTTTATTTGATGTAAATGAAAACCAAAAAACAATTTGCACAAACCACAATCAAGTACATTTTACTTACGATTATAGATTATAAAGAAATTAAGTGCAAAAAAACAAAACAAAACAAACAAAAAAAAAAAACCTGTATATTCAGGCCCTTTAAAAAATCAGTCACTGACAAAACATCAGCTATAATCATGGTCAGAATTATTGGCAATAAATATTGGTAAATATGAGCAAAGCCAGCTGTGAAAATAAATCTGCATTGTCAATCCTTTTTATCGTTTATTTAAAAAAAATCTCACCTTCCATTGAAGTAAAAAAAAAAAAACTGTACTAAAAACTATAAATATGGCAATATGGGGATATACTTCAGAGATATTTTACTCATTAAAAAATTACAATAATTGTGGCCAGTGTGTTTTGGAGAAAAACATTTAATAAAATGTTTGAATTTTTTTTTTTTTTTTACAAATAATTTGAATGAAAGATCGAAAGGATAAACAATTCATATTTATTTTTACATCCATCTTTGATCATATTTAACAAGGGTGCCAATAATTATATTTTTATTAAAGGTGCCCTAGAATTAAAAATTGAATTTACCTCGGCATAGTTGAATATCAAGAGTTCAGTACATGGAAATGACATACAGTGAGTCTCAAACTCCATTGTTTCCTCCTTTTATGTAAATCTCATTTGTTAAAAAGACCTCCAAAGAACAGGCAAATCTCAACATAACACCGGATGTTACGCAACAGTCGGGATCATTAATATGTACGCCCCCAATATTTGCATATGCCAGCTCATGTTCAAGCATTAGACAAGGGCAGCCAGTATTAATGTCTGGATCTGTGCACAGCTGAATCATCAGACTAGGTAAGCAAGCAAGAAAAATAGCGAAAAATGGCAGATGGAGTGATAATAACTGAAATGATCCATGATATCATGATATTTTAGTGATATTTGTAAATTGTCTTTCTAAATGTTTCGTTAGCATGTTGCTAATGTACTGTTAAATGTGGTTAAAGTTACCATCGTTTCTTACTGTATTCACGGAGACCAAAGCCATGTCATTATTTTAATTATTAAACACTTGCAGTCTGTATAATTCATAAACACAACTTCATTATAAATCTCTCCAACAGTGTGTAATGTTAGCTTTAGCCACGGAGCACCATCAAACTCATTCAGAATCAAATGTAAACATCCAAATAAATACTATACTTACGCGATTAGACATGTTGCATGACGAACACTTTGTAAAGATCCATTTTGAGGGTTATATTAGCTGTGTGAACTTTGTTTATGCTGTTAAAGGGGCCGCAGCGTAAATCGGCTCATATTTAATGATTGCCCAAAATAGGCAGTTAAAAAAAATGAATTAAAAAAAATCTATGGGGTATTTTGAGCTGAAACTTCACAGACACATTCAGGGGACACCTTAGACTTATATTACATCTTTAGAAAACACGTTCTACGGCACCTTTAAGGCCACATGTGAATAGCCAAAATGAGTCTTTATATTTTTCTTTATATAAATCAAGATTTGTTTGCTTTTCTCTTTCATTTATACTTTGATTTTACTTTTCAAATCTACTATGAAATTTTACATAAATTGATATAATAATATTATATGGTGAATTTCTACATAATATGCAACATTTCCAGTGTTTCTATTATGTTATTTTGTAAAGAAAACTTTGAAGCCATTTTCTTTCTCTCATCTCCAGCTGTTAATATATGGATTTACTTGTGAAATATTGTGGTTCTTGATTTACTGTATATTGTAATAACTGCAGCATCTGAATAAAGACGTTCAAACAATCACAATAAAGTGTTCAATTCTATTACTGATATTGCTTATAAACTAAACATATTGCTAAATATTATGCAAATACACACTGGAGAACAATGAATATCTGTTCACATACAGTAAACAACAGACAGAATATGAATAAAACGGGGTCTTTATTGTTGACTTTCATCAGTTGTGAATGAAAATACTGAATTATTATTTAGTGCAGATGATCATTAAATCTAGTAAATATTCAAGAAAAGCGAGAGCATTAGAAAGCTTCACAATGAATGTGTTTTTCACTTTGGTTTGAGCACAATATCGGTGAATCCGTGCACCTGAGTGAGCTGACGGCAGTCCATCGATGCCAGGAGCTTCTGAGAGCCGGAGACGGTGGGAACAAACTTCTCCATCAGTGTAACCGTCGCAAGCTTCTCCACATCCCTGACAGACAGAAACACAATATCAACTCTCTGGAAGATTTTCACTCTTAAATATTATATTAATGTAGTACAATTTATGTTTTTAAACAAATCTAAAGTGCATGAACACGTCACAGCTGAAATAAAGTGCTGTTAAACACTGAAAGTCTTACCCATATGTGATCTTTCTGCAATCCCTCTATACCAGGGGAGTCCAAACTACTGCCCGGGGATACATTTCAAACGGCCCGCAGCTTTTCTTTTAAAATATATTATATTTGGCCCTCATGCATAATTTACAAATCATGCAGTTACACAATGTCAACACAAAGTGGCAGTACTAGATTAGGCCAGGGAAACAACACTAAACGAAACAGCTCACAAATGTGTCTCGATCACACGAGCACTAAACAGCCAGTAAGAAGTGTTTGAGTTCGTCGTAGAGGTCTCAGGTACAAGCTGCAAATCTCTCTGTGATTTAATTTAGTTTAAAGCCAGTTGAAACAGCGCTGACTGAATCAACAACACTAACGTGAAAATCAGGAGAAACACTGAGCCGATCCAGTTATACTGTTCAACCAACAATTCAACAACATTTATCATGGATTTACTGTGGTAACCGTGGTATTTTGTCAGAAATGTAGGTTAATATCTCATTTTATTTAAATTTTTAATGTAAACGTATTAAATCAATGAGTAATAAAGACCAAATTACAGACTATTTTTTTGTCATAAACCTGCAGTTTTGTGGATTCGTATTTATATTAAATTTATAGAATAAATACCATAAAGCCATTCTAAATATAGACACAATATTTTTACTTTTTACCATAGTGAGGTGCCATGTGTGGTTACCTGCGGTGATCTAATTGGAGTACCTTTTAATTTAAATTAGAGTAGAGTTATAACTTTTTCACCCTTTGAAAACAAGTTTGTTAAAAGTTTTACAGAGAGTTTGTGTAATAATTTTACATCTCTGTCCTATCTCAAGCTACTCTACTGTCAGCTCAAGCTTTTGTCAAATCAATTATTTCAAGAAACAAAACATGTAACATAAATATGTATGTATATCGTTTATGCCAATATTGGTTTACCCTTGAACAAGATGCAGGAATGACAATTTAACTTGTGATCATGTTTATCGTGTGGCGTTTATTTAATTATATACAGCTAGGCTTCATACAATTCTATTTAGGCAAGCCAATTTTATTTGTATAGCACATTTCATACACAATAGTAATTCAAAGTGCTTTACATAAAGAAGAAGAATGAAAAGAGAACATAAGGAATAGAAATAACAGTAAAAACAGAGCATTTTGCTATCTGGATGGATGAGCTAGGAAGTCTCAGGGAGTTTTGTTGTTGTTGTTGTCTGTCAGAGTGGATCTAAAGGGATCTATCCATCAGAGCAGATCTGAATGGATCTTCCTCACATGACAGGACTGCTACCTGTTAGGGCACTTCAAACTTATAAACACAGTTTCAATCTCCCCTTTTGCCAAGACACCTCAAACTGCACCACACAGCCCTAATCCCCCTTCCGGAGATATCTTATCTATGCAACGCAGTTCAGATTCCCTCTTTGGAAATTTCCCCCTTTGGAAAGTGTCCTGAATGTAATCCAGAGATATCTTAACCATGCACCACAGCTCAAATTTCCCCATGGTTTCTCCCCTTATCCAAATTTACCAAATTTTAACCTAATCACAAATATTTTCTTCCTAATTCTCACAGCTCTTTCAACCAGATAGCAATATTTAAAATGCATTAAAAGTCAGAATAACAAGATGATACATAAAAGATATAAAATACATTAAAATGAAATAAAAACAGGAAAAGGAATTAAAAGAGTAAAAAGATAATACCTATAAAATAGAATGCAAACAGTTCGGACATAGCACAGTGCTCAATCAGCAAATGCATAGGTAAAAAGATGTGTTTTGAGTCTGGATTTGAATCTGGATTTGAGTCTGCCTATTTACTATAGGCATATCTACCCTAAGACACTTTCATATTCATGAAATATGGGCGGATCTACTGTATGACATCACAGCAGGTGAGTGAAAGAGTTTTTATTGAAGGTCAAACTATAACAGATGAAGTGAAAGCTTCTTCAGACAACAACCTTTTTATTCAAACTCTCTGAAACAAGTGATTACATCTGATATTCACTTACAGGTAAGAGACAGAAATGTAAGAGTTTAGCAGAGTTTAATACCATGATGCAGTATTTATTGTTATTTAAATGTGTGTTTGGTGTGTAATATGTCATACTTCAGAAACAAGAACTTGACCAGTAGACAGAATGAACAAAGTCCAGTGAAAACTACTCCATAAAATGAAAATTGCATGATGTTTAGAGGATCTTTATTAGGTTAGTTATTTGAAAAATACAAAAATGCTGTGTTGTCTTTTAAATTATATAGAAAGATCCTTTCACTGTAGCTCGTAGAGACATAAGTAGTTTCTTCTACACACCAGAGAGAGATGATAATCACTTACTTTGACATAAACAACTGTTTATAGTTACATTGTTATAATATATTTTATGAATACACTGGAATGTGTCACCATAATGATTGCATGTTGTCAGTGTTTTTGTGTCATGAAACAATTCCTTATAATCAGTTTCAAATGGAAATACTCAAGTTATTCAGAATTAGACTGTCTGTGGTGATGTAGCCTACCAGTTAAAGACTTGGAATAACTGACGGATTATAGTACTTAGTATACTTTATTATTTTGAGGAATTTGTACCTACTCATGTAGCCTAAAATGTTGTATTACAACTACGTCTCCAGGAAAAAACCTTGTACTTTGTACTCCCTACAGTATCATTTACACTTTCAATTTATTCCTTATCAAACAATAAGGAAGTCTATAATACCTGATAAAAAGCTTTTCCATTCATCTCAATGGCAGTTATATGGCTTGTACATGACACCTAGAAATACACAACCTACCTGTTGTCATCTTTGTTCAAATCAGAGTAGCAAACGGATTGCTGCAATTCACAGAAGCTCGACTCCAGGCAGTGAAACGTGGATTTGCAGTTATTATTTTGTATTAGTTATTATTTGTTGAATTTTTGGGGTAAAATCATTCCCTATATATTGTATTGTTATATATTGTATTGACAACTTATCACATAAATATTTTCCATATTATATTCTGCACAATTGCAGGTTTTTAAATAAAAACTGACAAAACTATACAAAATGTTTTAGGGCTGGACGATATGATGATATACACCGATCAGGCATAACATTATGAGGACTGACAGGTGAATAACACGGATTATCTCTTCATCACGGCACCTGTTAGTGGGATATATTAGGCAGCGAGTGAACATTTTGTCCTCAAAGTTGATGTGTTAGAAGCTGGAAAAATGGGCAAGTGTAAGGATTTGAGCGAGTTTGATAAGGGCCAAATTGTGATGGCTAGACGACTGGGTCAGAGCATCTCCTAAACTGCAGCTCTTGTGGGGTGTTCCCGGTCTGCAGTGGTCAGTATCTATTAAAAGTGCTCATAGGAAGGAACAGTGGTGAACCGGTGACAGGGTCATGGGCGGTCAAGGCTCATTGATGCACGTGGGGAGCGAAGGCTGGCCCGTGTGGTCCGATCCAACAGACGAGCTACTGTAGCTCAAATTGCTCAAGAAGTTAATGCTGGTTCTGATAGAAAGGTGTCAGAATACACAGTGCATCACAGTTTGTTGCGTATGGAGCTGCATAGCTGCAGACCAGTCAGGGTGCCCATGCTGACCCCTGTCCACCGCCGAAAGAGCCAACAGTGGACACGTGAGCATCAGAACTGGACCACGGAGCAATGGAAGAAGGTGGCCTGGTCTGATGAATCACGTTTTATTTTACATCACGTGGATGGTCAAGTGAATGTGCATCGCTTACCTGGGGAACACATGGCACCAGGATGCACTATGGGAAGAAGGCAAGCCGGCAGAGGCAGTGTGATGCTTTGGGCAATGATCTGCTGGGAAACCTTGGGTCCTGCCATCCATGTGGATGTTACTTTGACACGTACCACCTACCTAAGCATTGTTGCAGACCATGTACACCCTTTCATGGAAACGGTATTCCCTGGTGGCTGTGGCCTCTTTCAGCAGGATAATG
>RJVU01052173.1:2828193-2852888 GCA_003731715.1 Anabarilius grahami
TTTTATTCTTTTTATTATGTGTCTTGTCTTGTCGCTGTCACTCTGTTGCACTGTGGAGCTTCTGTCACTAAAACAAATTCCTAGTATGTGTAAACAACATACCTGGCAATAAAGCTCTTTCTCATTCTCTCATTCTCATTCTCATTCTCTCATTCTCATTCTCATTCTCTCATTCTCATTTTAGGCCTACTACAGCTGTTCAAGGCAGGTCCAAGTAGTTCCAGGCATCTTGAGGATTTGACCGCATTACAGTTCCATATCACTTCGCCAAGCGATTTCAGTTCTCTCAAAGGTCCTTAGAGCCTAAAAACCGCAAAAGAACCAAACCCCACAAAGAAATTGATCAAGCAAATAAATATAACAAACAAGAGGATAAAAATGAAAAACCTTTTCTCTATTCTATTGTCTGTGGAACGCATACTCTCATTCTCCCGCTCTTTATCACATACAAACGCACACACATATATAGTGCATACGCACATAGACTTAAACATACACTGGAACTTTATCAATAAAATAATTTTGCAATTAAAAAGCACTGTGACATTTCTCAGTTGTGATGTAATAACGTAAGTTCTAAAATGACGCAAAATGATAATACACACACCATTTTACTGCAAAGCTGCAATCCTGCAGATTTAAAGTTTGCGTTCTTTTAATTCAGCTAAGAGTAACGCCGTTATGCACCAGTCTTCTATTGGTCACACTACTTCACAGGGCAGAGTTCACCAAACTTCAACTCTGGAATGCAATGAAATTCACATGAACTTGTGTTTCCTGACTCACACATTTGCATGCATATGAATGGAAGTCAATGGAATGAAAAGTGTAACCGCCAATTTATCTAACTGGGTTATGCTAACCATCCAAACTTAAGTTAAAACACTGAAACCATGGAAACTCATTTCTATAAATAATGCCATTTTTTACTTCATGTGTGGATTACAGCTTGTAATGAGTTCATTTCTGAAGCCATTTTCTCTCTTTGATCTCCAGCTGTTAACTTGAAATGAGATGTAAAATGTTGCAGTTCTTCAACTACAGTATCTGAATAAATACATATTAAATTCTGTAACTGATATCGTTTGTATTAAACTGCATGCTAATAAATATGCAAATACAAACTGCAAAATAAACATCTCACATAAACATTTTGGACAGACAGGACATGACATTTACCCACCACAGTGTCCTCTAGAGGCTGAAAACAGTACAAACACAATCAATGGATGCAGAGTTTCTTTTTGTGTTGAATTGAATCCAAATATGACGCCTTCAGATGTTTTATCAGGTTGCAGTTCCTCACTCTAAGCATCACATGACTTCAGAAGACTTGGAATATAGTGCATGGGTCAGAATGTAGTGCACTACTCTTATGATAATTTATAGTTACATAATCTAACTGCAACCAAAATGCAACATCATGAAACATAAACATGTTGTGACAAATAAAGACTAGTG
Source organism: Anabarilius grahami (assembly GCA_003731715.1). Taxonomy (NCBI): domain Eukaryota; kingdom Metazoa; phylum Chordata; class Actinopteri; order Cypriniformes; family Xenocyprididae; genus Anabarilius; species Anabarilius grahami. The sequence continues at coordinate 2,829,655 of RJVU01052173.1, forward strand.
TCTCATTGGCGTACAGTGATGATGAGGTCTGGCGTGCGCAGTCTGAAGTTGAACCATGTGGCCAGAATCTGTTTGGTCTGATTGACCCGTCCGATGAGCATCAGAGTGCCCTGATCCTTATACTGCAGAGTCCAGGGAATAGTCTTGGCTGCTGATTACACTTGTGTCTTCCTTGTGTTAATAATACAATAAGAGGCTCTACAAGTTACCAATATTTCAAAAAAATCCATCTGACCAAAACTCAAAACATTTGATGCCACTTGTGAAAACCACTACATAAATAAAACTATTCTCTATTCAGTAAATAAGCCTCTGACGCAAGGTTTTGCTTCTTTTTATTGCTGGTGCTTTTGTGTGCAACCAGCACACTGCACATTATGTATTAGCGGCTTTGATTAGAAGATGCAATAAATTACATTTTTAATGTGCCCTATAAGTGCTTTTACATTTTTCATCACCTTCCCAAGCTAAGAAAAAAAAACCATTCAATTTACTGACAACACAATTTAATGCAACCCAGAAATAACTGTTAAAAATTGTCTCACACTGAGGGCATTTGTATGGTTTGTGATACTTAATAATAAATGAAAATATTTCCACGTTGGTGGCCCGTGAATAACTTTTCCTCAGTTATGAGATTGAGGTTTCTGATGCTGATGTTTATCCTCCATTTCATTCCGTTTTTCACTTTCTTCTTCCATGTCCATCAAGTCTAAAAATGAACATAGCAAACTGTGAAAAGTCATTCTATTGTGACAAATGCAAATCAAAAAGAAATGAAAGGCAACCCCACATTTTTGCAGAAAACATAAAACTGAAGTATCTGTTTTTACATGTTTTGGTCAATAAAAGACCATGGTGGGGCTGATGGAGGTGGGATAGGCCGTGCCCTAGGGAGCACAGGGGATTCAGAGATGGCCTCAGTGGCTGTAACAGAGGAGTCAGGGACGGCCCTCCTGGTCGTGATGGGTAACTCGGGAGCAGATAACTCCACTTATGGGAGAGCTGTAGTGGTCAACGCCACATCTTTGGAGGTGTGTATGGCCCAGACACACAAGATGGCAGTAGCTATTGTAGGAAGTACTGAAGCCAGGGGATGGACTTCCGTGACCACCAGACTTGGGATCACAGAGATCACCAGACACCAACATTACACCTGGAAAAGTTATCTATACATGTGCTGTTTTTTAAGGATTAAATTATGTACAAAGCCAAAATGAATCTACACACCAAATCAAAAAATCAGATTGATAGTTCAAAGTAACGAGGCTACAAATCGTCTCGGGTTACGACTGTAACCCTGGTTCCCTGAGAAGGGAATGAGATTTTGCGTCGAAGACGACACTTTGGTGAACGCCTCCAGCATGACAGGGTAACAAGTCCAATCTTGATTTAGTGTTGCGTCATGAGGTCACATGTGACAGCGTACACAGAAGCTACAAAGGGGAGCCGGCACTGAACAGTGTTAGCTTATGATAGGTCGAAGCAAGTCCTTCTCAGGCACTCAGGAGGTGTGGCAAAGGGATGCAGCATCTCGTTCCCTTCTCAGGGAGCAAGGGTTACAATCATAACCCGAGACATTCCCTTTCGAGGGAACTCACACTGCTTTGAAGATGACACTTTGGGGAGGGAAATACCCACTGCACCACAATGACTAATGCCTGTCCTGGTGTGAAACTTGTCAGGCACAGCTCAGGACGAGAGGACTTGAGAACCTGGTGTGGAGGGCAGATTCAAGCTATAATATCTTATCAAAGTATGTGAGGAGATCCAGCCAGCGGCATCACAGACCTCTTGAAGGGAGACCCCTGATAGATGGGCCTTAGAGGCTACCACTCCTCTAGTTGAGTGAGCTCTTATCAGGAGAGGCGAGGGCTAACTGCACACATCATACACTGAAGAAACAGCCTCCACAATCCACCTGCTAACTGTCTGTTTAGAGGCAGGGGAACCCTTCTTAAGTGACCCAAAACACGAATAGCTGGTCAGAATTCCTCCAACCTGATGATCTCCGTACATAGGCCTCTAGGGCCCGGATAGGGCATAATAGGTGTAGCCTCTCATGATCAGCTGACATGTGGTGCAGGATGAAGAGCCTGCAGGATGATAGACTGCACTACATTCAATGGCCCCTTGGGCACATATCCCGGCCTAGGGTGGAGAATGGCCTTTACACTCCCAGGAGCAAACTCAAGGCAAGAGGGATCAACAGATAGCGCCTGCAGGTCCCCAACACTTTTGTGGGACGTAATAGCTAGCAGGAAGTCCATTCTGAAAGTGAGAAAAACTTTTTACTAGGGATAGTAAGTAAAGCGAGTGACTTTAAAAGCAACTCTTGAGTAATTTGAAACAATCTTGTAACGTACTGACAGCAGACAATGTCATAAAAAGATAAAACAACATTAAAGAAACTTGAATAATCTGATAACTATAAGAATAACTGCCACATAAACTTATGAAATATTAGACTGCATGTTCACACTTTTTTAAACATGCTTTTTTTGCTACTTTTTAAAATAGCTTTATATATTGTTTTAACTTTGTACAAGACTCATGAAATCACAGAAGATTTCACTGTGAAACATGTTTAATGTGTGCTGTTTCTATCAAGCTGCAATTGTGTAAACTGTGAAAACTTGATATTGTAAAAGTTTCTTACACTGTTACACACTCAGCAGGGATGAAATAGGAACTGTTCCATATTCATGATTATGGGCGGAGCTATATCATCACTGCAAGTGTGTAAAAGACTTCAGTGAAAGTGAAAGTAAGAGATGAACAGGAAGCTTCATCAAACAGCACTTCATTTCAGAGACTCTGAAATCAATGACCAGATCTGATATTCACTCTCAGGTAAGTGATGGAAATGTAAGAGCTTGTTCAGTAGTTTAATAGCATGAAGCAGCATCAGATTGTTGGTAAAAAAAAAAAAATCAAAGTTTGATTATTTGTGGTCATGTCATATTTTAGAGATTTTAGAAACAGGAAGAATTTAAATTTGGCGGCAAGATGAACAAATTAAAAATCAGAATAATGTTTTTTCTAGTAAAAAGTCTATTAAACAAAAATGACACCTGGTGTTTACAGATGTTTATTTAGTGGGCTGTTTGTTTGGAAAATTACACTTTCACCCCTTTCTGTGTTGTCTTTTATATATGAAAATATCTTTTCATGATTGTATAAAATGGTTTTGTAAAAACTGGTTACATCTGCTGAACTCTGGCTCCCAGAGACACATATTTAGTTTCTGTATTTACAGTAGATTCTTCTTCTGCAGCCCAATAGATCTAACTACAGCCGTATGAAGCACATGGCCAGCAGTCTCAGACGGGAACTTAGAGGCGGAGCTTATAGGCTCAGTGAGGTTAGGGTTAGTGATGGAGGCACTTCCTGTCAGTAGCTGCTGTCACTATGCCTGCTTTGACTGATGACAGCGGTTCATAGTTTAAGTTGTTACAATACTTTTTAACCATGCAACATCCATTTTACATTTACATTTATGCATTTGGCAGACGCTTTTATCCAAAGCGACTTACATTGCATTATACTGTACATTTGTATCTGAGTAAGTGCAATCCCTGGGATCGAACCCATGACCTTGGCATTGCTAGCGCCATGCTCTAACCACTGAGCTACAGGAAAGCATTTTAGAACATAAACTAAATTACTCAGTGCACATAACTTTTTATGAAAAGTTGCTCTCTTCAGCAATGTAGATGATATATTGTCATTACTTAACTTTTCAGACATGGCATCCTGCAATGGTCTAGCACTAAATGAGGAGCTCCAGTGCTCCATCTGTCTAGAAGTGTTCACTGATCCAGTCTCCACTCCATGTGGACACAACTTCTGCAGAACCTGCCTGAGTGAGTGCTGGACAAACAAAAAGATCGGCTTCTGTCCAATCTGTAAAGAAAGATTTGTCAGAAGACCTGATCTCAAGATTAATACAACACTCAGAGACCTTGTGCAACACTTTAAGGAGAAGCTCAATCTAGAAGAATCTGAAGTGGCCTGTGACTTCTGTGATGAAAGAAAGCAGAAAGCTGTGAAGTCCTGCCTGACGTGTCAAAGCTCTTACTGTGATGATCACCTGGAGCCTCATCTCAGAGTCCCACGTCTAAAGAAACACACACTGATCAACGCTGTGGAAAATCTGGAGGATTATATATGCCAGAAACACAAGAGACCTCTGGAGATGTTCTGCAGAAATGATCAGACGTGTGTTTGTCTGTCCTGCTCTGAAGGAGATCACAGGACTCACAACACTGTTCCTATAGAGGAGGAGAGTCGAGAGAAGAAGGTAAAGCAAAAGACAAAACACTTTAAACACCCCATGAAATGCAGTTTTCTGTTTTGACACATTTGAAAAAAAAACAGCCAAAACTAATAGCCTTTCATTATTTGTTTTTGTCAGTGTTTACAGCATGTTGCTATCAAAACTATCAGAAATGGACTAAAAGATACAAAACAACAATTTTGAATTCATGGGGTCTTTAAATGGCTTTCAAAATCAATATTCAAATCAGACTTTATCTAAAACGTTTTTTCTCTGTATGTAGAATCAGCTGGTTCAGACACAAATAGACGTTTATCAGATGATCCAGGACAGAATGAAAAAGATTCAAGAGATCAAACACTCAGTAGAACTGAGAAAGGTGAGTGGAAGTTAAAAAAAAAGAAAAATGCCTTATAATATTTTGATCTGCTTAATAAATTAGATTAAAAAAAAAACTTTTACATGATTTGAGGCCAGTAGATGAAATGAGAATTTCTATTTTTTAGTAAACTATCCTTAAATATGTAAATACATAATAAACAAATCTGCTAATTGAACTTATAGAGAAACACGGAGAAAGAGAAATCCTCCAGTGTTGAGCTCTTCACTGATCTGATCCGCTCTATTGAGAGATGTCAGTCTGAGCAGCTGAAGATGATGGAGGAACAGCAGAGAGCAGCAGAGAAACAGGCTGAAGATCTCATTAAAGAGCTGCAGCAGGAAATCACTGAGCTGAAGAGAAGAAACACTGAGCTGGAGCAGCTCTCACACACTGATGATCATCTCCACCTCATACAGGTCTGTGAACTTGTAATGCGTGTGTTTAGGAGAAAAAGGGATAGCTAGTCTGACTCGAGTTGCAAAGTCACTCACTTTGCCTCCCTGAAGGAGGGAACGGAGATGTTACGTCAATACTGACGTAATGAGGTCTCGCTTGGGAGCCCAATCACCTCCAAGTGGTCTTAAACGAGCAAATGGGAATTGGCCAGTGAGATTTACATGCTGGGCCACACCACCGGCATCGGAGTATAAATTGGACCGGCATACTCACTTCCATTCATATTTTGGTGAGGAGCCGAGATAGGTACCTGGCCGTTCAGCGGTGACTTAGGGCTATGGCAAGGGGACGGAACGTCTCCGACAATAGTAACCTAGACGTTTCCATTCAGTCAGTCATGTTCAACGTTACGTCGATACTGATGTAATGGGGTCCAATGGAAAACGCCATAGCAACTAAGCCACGTTATGGGTGTTAGGGAAGCAGATGCTGGCAAGCCACAGCGTGCCCAATACAGGTGCAGCCACAGAGTCGTAACCTTCCAGCGCCTGGAGTAAGCCCGAAAAGTTATCCATACCAGTGGGATGGAGCGGACAGAGCATTAGTCAGGGGATGGACGAAGCTGCTGTTCCTTACCCTGGGGAAGAGTGCTTCGGGGCTCAATTCCCATGTTTTTCAGCCATGACCAAAAGGCCAGGAAAGTGTTCCCAGTCCAAAGGAGAAGAAAGCTACGGAGACCACACCCTGCCCGAAGGGAGATGACGTGTGTAAGACACATATGGACTGACCCACGGGGCAGTAACGCATATGGAAGATCCCTGACGGAGGTCCTACCTCCAGGGAGAAAGGGCAGAGCAGAGCTGCCCAGGGAAAGACACGGGTTTACCATCAGGGAAACCGTACCGTGGACAGACACATATGGGATTACCCAAGGGCAATCACATCATGTGGGCATCTAGCCCAGTACAAGGGCTGACCAACCGGGCATGCACACAAATACTGGACCTGGCATCGGATGCCTCCGCTGCGTTTGACTGCTGCAGGATGCAGGAGGAACTCCACAGGGTTCACCATGTGGGGAACTTAACTGAGGAGCATGAAAAGTGCTCGCATTCCCTCGTCCGAGGGAAATGGCACAAGCAAGCGAAAACCCGTGGCTACCTATGTGTAGACAGCACACGGGTGGACACCGGGTCCACTCGGAGATTATAAAATCTTGCGAATGTAAAATGTCGCCCAGCCTGCAGCTCTGCAGATGTCTGCTGCAGAGGCGCTGTGCGCCAATGCCCAGGAGGAAGCAACACCCCAAGTGGAGTGAGCTCGCAACCCGAGGGGGCACGGCTCGCCTAGGGACAGGTACGCCAAGGCGATGGCATCCACTATCCAGTGGGCCAACCTCTGTTTGGAGACAACCTTTCCCTTCTGCTGACTTCCAAAGCAAACAAAGAGCTGCTCAGAGCTTCTGAAGCTCTGCGTGCAGTCCACGTAAACACGCAGGGCATGAAAGGGACACAGCAACGCTAGGGCTGGGTCTGCCTCCTCCAGGGGCAGCGCTTGCAAGTTCAACCACCTGGTCTCGGAAGGGAGTGGTGGGAACTTTGGGCACATATCCAAGCCGGGGTCTCAGGATAACGTGAGAGGAAGCTGGCCCGAATTCTAGGCACGATTCACTGACCAAAAATGCCTGCAGGTCCCCAACCCTCTTAAAGGAAGTGAGTGCGGTCTTTAATGACAGATTTTTCAGCTCGACTGACTCAAGGGGCTCGAAGGGAGCTGCAAGATGGCCATGGCGTGCAGGGTGGAGGCCTGGGCTGCCGTGGTCTTACTCGCCTTGGACGGGAGACGTGGATGATTCCACTTGACGTGGAGGGTTCCACTTGAGTCAGATGCCTGCGGCGGCCCGGGCAAGCATGGCCGTTAACTCTGAATCCGACTCCGCCTGACCGACCACCCCGGAGGACGGAAGATCTGCTTTGTCATCCTCTTCAGAGACCAAAAGCCCACTCTCTGATGCAGCGATCGACATCTGATCCTCATCGGGAGCGCCGAAAGTGGCAGCAGCCGGTAACTCGACAGCACATGGCGTGCTAGAGGAGTGGGAGGATCAGGGGAAGGACCCGACGAAGAAGCTCCCTTTGTGACCCTCAGATCTCCCAGAGTGCTAACCAGACCAGCAGCTTTTAAAGCTGTGGTCGGCTGGGTAGCAGCAGAGGGCACTCCTACCTCTGTGTTAAAGAGGGAGAGTCGCGATCGCAACACCAATATGGACATGCCCTCACAGTGAGGGCATGTACCATCCACGAGCTCTGACTCAGCATGCTGTCTACCCAGACAAGTGAGACAGCGATCGTGGCTGTCAGACGAGGTCAGGAAACGACCACATCCAGAAACACACGGACGAAAAGACATCTTGAAAAAAATTCTGATCGCCCATGCTTTGCTCTTTTAGAACTGCTCTTTTAGCTGAAGCACACAGGGATGAGTGCCGCACCGTCCTGTGCAAGCGTGCTGTCACACGCACACACCGCTGAACGTGGCTTCCCACCAGACAGAGAGAGATCCGCAAGCTACAGACTCCGGGTGCAGAGGGGGCCCTAGGGTGCCCCCCTACACCGGCCGTATGGAGCCCCAACTCAGCCTGGTCGCAGAGATATACGCCCTGGAAGTTGGGATTTGGACCAGGAGTAACTAGGGAACCAAGCCGACTTGGAGCTCCAGACTCCGGGTGCAGAGGGGGCCCTAGGGTGCCCCCCTACACCGGCCGTATGGAGCCCCAACTCAGCCTGGTCGCAGAGATATACGCCCTGGAAGTTGGGACTTGGACCAGGAGTAACTAGGGAACCAAGCCGACTTGGAGCTCCAGACTCCGTACACTGGCCGTATGGAGCCCCAACTCGGCCTGGTCAGATATGCCCCCCTGGAATTTGGACCGGGTGTGCTCTCCTCCACCTCACCACCTCTCATTCTCAAACGCGGGTGTGCTCTCCTCCACCTCACCACCTCTCATTCTCGGTGGTTCTCGTTTTGTACCACTTGGAGGTGATTGGACTCCCAAGCGAGACCCCATTACGTCAGTATCGACGTAACGTAGAACGTGACTGACTGAATGGGAACACTCTGTTCACAAAACTGATGAGCTGATTGTAAACTGTAATAAAGTGAAAAAAGAAATATAACCGTAAAAAAGGTACTATGTAAAACATTAAAATAAAAAATAACATATTTAATAATCCTCTCTCTCCTGTTGTAGATGTGCTCATCCCTGTGCAGTCGTCCACACAACAAGAACTGGACTGAGATCAGGATTGACTCGGATGTGAATGTGAACTCTCTGTATAGAGCTCTGACTCTACTGAAGAAAACTCAAGAAACACTAAATGAAAAAATCATTCAAACTGGTATGTGAATTTTAAATACAATGTATAGATTTTTTTTGGCCAGTAATCTAAGAACATTATTTTTTTTAAATCCAATTTAAGCATCAGTGGCATACAGTGATCACTGCAGATAATTTTTCTCAGTCTACAAAGGATCTATGTTGGTGACAGTTCTAGAAAATTGAGACGCTTACCTTTCAAAATAAACACAAAACATTATAAAAGTAACGACATATTTTTCTCTGTTTTTACATTTAACATCACATGCTTCTATTAAGGAAAAATTAAATTATTATTTAACAAAAAAAAGTTACAACAATCACAGTTTCAGAAATATAACTTAAACTTGCTATGTTAGCATTAGATAAAAGTATAATAAAAGACTCACTAAACCCAGTAGTTCTATCCAAACTTTAACTCACATCACAACCAGCAGTATTACTTTAACTTATTTAGAGACATGTAAGTTACATGATGTAACTATCTGTGTACAAACACAAATACATAACCAGAACTCACTACATTCCACTGACGCTTCCAAAAAGAAAAACAAAATGTTAACCTGAAAATATTTCCGTAAATAATTCATCATTTTATTGTCTCTGTGTCCACAGAGTTGAAGTTTGTGCAGAAGTATGCAGGTACAGTGAGATTGACACTATTTTCTTTAATACATTTATAGAAAAAAAATAAATACACTTGATAATCTGTATTGTATACTGTATCTAAAAATATTTTGTCTTAAGTTGACTGTCTGATCTCTCTCAGTGGGTGTGACTCTGGATCCTGATACAGCGAATCACCACCTCTGTCTGTCTAATGATGGAAAACAAGTCAGTCGTGGAGACATTAAGCAGGACGTCCCAAAAAACCCAAAGAGATTTAATAAGGCTTGTTGTGTTCTGGCAAAGGAGGGATTCAGTTCAGGGAGATTTTACTATGAGGTGCAGGTGAAGGGAAAGACTGGGTGGGAATTAGGAGTGGCCAGAGAATCAATTAACAGGAAGGGGGAGATCATTCTGAGTCCTGAGGATGGATTCTGGACTGTGATTCTGGAGAATGAAAATGAATATTCAGCTTGTGAAAATCCACCTGTCTCTTTATCTCTGAGAGTGAAAGCTGAGAAGGTGGGAGTGTTTGTGGATTATGAGGAAGGTCTGGTCTCTTTTTATGAAGTGGACTCCAGATCTCATATCTACTCTTTCACTGGTCAGACTTTCACTGACAAACTCTATCCATATTTTAGCCCAGGCGATAATGATAAAGGTAAAACCTCAAGTCCACTAATCATCACACCTGTCTCACCTTTAAAGTATTAGAATATGTAAATAAAACCCCAAAAAATAATTTGCACAAACCACAATCAAGTAAATTTTACTTAGTTATAAAGAAATTAATGTGATATAAAAAATGTGTGCAAAACAAGAACTGTATATTCAGGCCTTTAAAAAAAATCAGCCACTGACAATAAATACCAACTATAATGTTTTGAGTTATATGTTGTTTTTATTTCATCACGGCTACATTTGAATGGCCATTGTGTTATGAGCCTATATGTTTCTAATCAACACAATGATTTGTTTGCTTTTCTCTTTCATTTATACTTAATACATATCTGTAGCTTTTGATACTATGAAATTTTACATAATTTGATTTAATATTATATGGTGAAATTTAACATGATACATTTCCAAACTTTGTTTTATGTTTTTTAAAGGAAATCTCTGAAGCCATTTTCTCTCTCCTCTACAGCTGTTAACATTGAATTACTTGTGAAAAGTTGAGGTTTTTGGTTGACAATGGAAGAACTGCAAAATCTGAATAAAGACATGTTCAGTTCTTTAACTGATTGTGCTCGTAATCTAAACAGCTTGCTAATCATGCAAAAACGTATTGGAGAATGATTCAAGCTCATGAACATCTGCTCACATAAACATTACAACAAATAAATGTGATATGAAACAAACATGGAGGATCTTTGTTGTTGAATCAGTTTCAAATTACTGAATTATTAAATATACATGAAACGCTCTGCATTCCCAATCCCTCTATCCGGAACAAAACGTTCTTCAACACTTGTGACAGCGGGTTCTGGAACGTGATTTTGACTGTCAACTCTTTACACACCATAGCGCCATCTAGAGTCTGAAACAGTACAAACACAATCAATAGATGTAGAGTTTCTTTTTGTGATGAACCGAATCTTGATATGCCACACCTGTGAGGTGGATGGATTATCTCAGCAAAGGAGAAGTGCTCACTAACACAGATTTAGACAGATTTGTGAACAATATTTGAGAGAAAAAGGCCTTTTTTGTACATAGAAAAAGTCTTAGATCTTTGAGTTCAGCTCATGAAAAATGGGGGCAAAAACAAAAGTGTTGCGTTTATAATTTTGTATATCCAGTGGTCTCTGTTCCTCAGAGAGAGAGACACCTGAGAAGGTGGGAGTGTTTGTGGATTATGAGGAGGGTCTGGTCTCTTTTTATGATGTGGACTCCGGATCTCATATACCCCCTTTCCACCAGCACAAACCAGGTGCTAGTTCAGAGCTAGTGCTAGAGCCAGTTCGGAGTTGGTTCAACTAACGAGCCTTCTAAGAACTGGTTTGCCTTTCCACGGACTAGAGAGCAGCACAGAGCCAGGATTTACGTCACTGTATACGTCTCATATTTCACAGCAAAGCTAGCGCTGCAGCGCTAAACCTTACAGTCTATGCGCCAAACACAAACACACCAAGCTTATTTGAGATGCATCGGCTTCCCACAGAGCGATCGGCGCATGACATCAAAGCACCGCGTGAACGATCCAAAAGCACAAGGAGTCGTATGCTCTACAAACACACCCATGGACCCGCGGCACTCCAATGTCACCCGCCGAATCGGTCCGCGCTGCTCCGATGCATTTCGAACAAGCCTTCCATTAACAATTGCGGATGTTTCACTTCTGTTAATGCTCATGGTTTTGCGAACCTACATCCATTTGTATATAGACAGAGATTACGATCCGGCTGCTATTAGCTGCTATTTAAAAAATGCCGGTCTCAAGTTTCTTGTTGGTCACGGTAACCCCGCCCCCAGCCCCTGACGCAAGTGGTTCTTACTTCTAGCCCAGCAATGTTTTGGTGCTACTTACGAACCACTTTTCTTGGTTCGGAGCTGGTGCTTTGTGTGTCGAAAGACAAAGAACTGATTTGAAACTAGGCTCTGGCTCCGAACCAGCACTCAAACTGCCTTGATGGAAAAGGGGTAATATCTACTCTTTCACTGGTCAGACTTTCACTGAGAAACTCTATCTGTATTTTAGCCCATACCTTAATGAAGAAGGTAAAAAGTCCACTGATCATCACACGTGTCAGTTAAAATGAACAAATAAATTCCCCCCAAATATGAAACATTACACCTGGAAAAGTTATCTGCACATGTGCTGTTTTTTCAAATGATTAAATTATGTACAAAGCCAAAGTGAATTTGCACACCAAATCAAAAATTAGATTGATAATTCAAGGTAACAAGGCTACAAATTGTCTCGGGTTACAAATGTAACCCTGGTTCCCTAAGAAAGGAACGAGATACTGCATCGAAAACAACACTTTGGGGAACAACTCCAGCATGATAGGGTCTGAAGCATGTGTAGAATTAATCCAATCTCGAATTAATGTTGCGTCATGAGGTCACAAGGGAGCAAGGGTTACAATCATAACCCGAGACGTTCCCTTTCGAGGGAACTCACACTGCGTTGAAGACGACACTTTAGGGAAGGAAATACCCACTGCACCACAATGACTAATGCCTGTCCTGGTGTGAAACTTTTCAGGCACAGCTCAGGACGAGAGGACTTGAGAACCTGGTGTCGAGTGCATATCCAAGCTATAATAATCTATGAAAGTGTGTGGGGAGATCCAGCCAGCTGCATCACAGACCTCTTGAAGGGAGATAGCTGATAGCTGGGCTTTAGAGGCTACCACTCCTCTAGTTGAGTGAGCTCTTATCAGGAGAGGCGAGGGCTAACTGCACACATCATACACTGAAGAAACAGCCTCCACAATCCACCTGCTAACTGTCTGTTTAGATGCAGGGGAACCCTTCTTAAGTGACCCAAAACACGAATAGCTGGTCAGAATTCCTCCAACCTGATGATCTCCGTACATAGGCCTCTAGGGCCAGGATAGGGCATAATAGGTGTAGCCTCTCATGATCAGCTGACATGTGGTGCAGGATGAAGAGCCTGCAGGATGATAGACTACACTACATTCAATGGCCCCTTGGGCACATATCCCGGCCTAGGGTGGAGAATGGCCTTTACCCTCCCAGGAGCAAACTCAAGGCAAGAGGGATCAACAGATAGTGCCTGCAGGTCCCCAACCCTTTTGAGGGATGTAATAGCTAGCAGGAAGGTCATTCTGAAAGTGAGAAACTTCTCAGACACCTCGTCAGTGGGTTCGAAGGGTCTCAAGAACCACTGCCAGGTCCTAAAAAGGAACCCTGGCTTGGACATCAGGAAGGAAACAAACTATCAATTTGTGTCTCCCCAAAGGGTCACCACTTATAGGTGTGAGGAAGGCAGCTATGGTTGCCACATAGTCTGAAATATTAGACTTTTGTGTACACACTTTTTTTTTAACACGCCTTTATTTTTTTGCAACTTTTTTAAAAATGGCTTTATATGTTGTATTGTTTTACCTTTGTACCAGACTCAGGAAATCACAGAAGATTTCACTGTGAAACATGTTTAGTGTGTGTCGTTTCTATCAAGCTGCAATGGTGTAAACTGTGAAAACTTCTGCTACTCACTCAGCAGGGATGAAATAGGAACTGTTTTATATTCATGATTATGAGCGGAGCTATAGCATCACTGCAAGTGTGTAAAAGATTTCAGTGAAAGTAAGAGATGAACAGGAAGCTTCATCAGTTTCAGCACTTCATTTCAGAGACTCTGAAATCAACGACCAGATCTGATATTCACTCACAGGTAAGTGATGGAAATGTAAGAGCTTGTTCAGTAGTTTAATAGCATGAAGCAGCATCAGATTGTTGGTAGAAATACTGTCTTTTTTTTTTTCTTCTTCAGTGAATTCACAGATGATAATCTTTGACTTTCTACTCGAGTGAAACTCTTTCCACACTCATGACAGGTTTAAGGTTACTCTCCAGTGTGAATATTTATGTGTGTCAAGGTTTCCTCTTTGTGAGAAACTCCTCCCACACTCAGGGCATTTAATCATGTTTCTCCTCCACTTCATTCAGTTCTTCACTTTCATCTTTCACATCCATCAAGTCTAAAATTGACCACAGTATATTGTCAAAAATCAATTCTATCGTGGCAAATGTAAAGAAAAAGAGATAGAAGGGAACAAGAACGAAAGAAAACAAAGTGTTTGTTTTTACATGCTTAAGGTCAATTCTGTCATGTTTATAATCAAATATAGTAGATAACTGCTTGTCATGATCAAAAATCATCATTAGTGTCATTTCCCCCAAAAGTGACTAATCCAGATTCACTAATGAATTCAGAGTTACTGAACTGAATCTGTTGCTTGATTAAACAGCAGGTTCTGCATTAAATTGTAAGTCAATCAACTCGATCAAGTTATAACAGTAATGAAAAACATACTGCTCTATAATGTATAGCATTCATACATTTATTTAACCTTCAATTTGCACATTGTTTGAAGGAGAACTTTGGGTAAGATGACTAATAACATATTTTTTCTTAATAAGACAAAAAATAAAAGATAGATAATCCAAACAGCATTAATTGCAGCCCTTTGTTAATATGTCAATGTTAAAAAGCCAGCTTTTACAAGACTTTCACACAGATGAGAAAAACAATTAAAACGTGAATTTAAAAGCAGATCTTGAGTAATTAGAAACCATCTTTCTTGTAACAGTCACTGACAAATGTCATGAAAAGGTAAAAACATTAAAAGACATACCTGATGGAATAAAATCATCATCACTCTGTTCTTCCAGCTGTGGTTTACATATAAACATTGCTTTAAGACTCTGAAGTGATATTTATTCAGACTAAAACAAATCTGTGCTTGCACCAATGGACATTTATGTTAATTTTTATTATGTTAATTGGTGTTGATTCCCCACTGAATATAAAATCAGATCTTGAATTGTGAGAATCAAATCAATTAATCAGTTTGATTGGTTCATTAGTCAGCAGAAAGAAAAGAAAAACGAGGGAAAGACAAACACGCATGTCGCACAGTCATTAAAGAATGAAGTGAATCTTTACCTTGTACAAACCTCTCCGTTCGAGTTGGTGGTTTCTCTCCATCAACTTTACCTCCAGTGATGTCCCTCTTTCTTCAGCTGACAGATTTGTGTGATGAACCCATCAATATCCAGCATGGACAGACATATATTATCTCCTTAATTTAACACTTCATTTACATTTTAAACACACTAATCTCAAACTTCTGCAGCTGGTTTCTTTTGAATCTGTGAGCAGTGTGTGAACTCCTTTCAAAAGTCAGCTGCTGCTGCTGCTTTATTTGCAGCGGATCTTAAACTACAAAATAGGGCATCACCACCACCTACTGGCAGTAAATGGACCAGAAAGATACACAGCAACCTTAATCTCTGGAGGTATCAGGTATCGTTTTCAGCTCCTCCAGTATCCACACACACCGTCCAGAGCAAACATAAAGAACTGCAAACTATACTGTAAGCATTTTAGACATGTTTTATGTTCTTGTACACTTAGACATTATTGACGAGATTTTCATTTTGCACAATTGTTTACTTTGTTCTGACAAGAAAATGAACACATTAGCTCAAATAAAATAATAATAATAAATCTCCACAGACGCACCGCCACAATAACCGTTTAAATTTAAATGCCTGAGATTCGCGCTTCAGATTGTGAAGTGTACTCTCGTACAGTGGCCAGACAACAACAGCAATTTCTCTAGCAATCTAACAATTATGGATTTTTTTATTATTTTTTTTATTATGCCTTCATTTATTTTTACCTACTTTTCGAAAGCCTTTATATGTTTTATTGTTTTACCGACTGAGGAAATCAATCACAATTTAAGTGTTAATAGTGTGTGCTGTTTCTAACCAGATGCAATTGTAAAGCCTATAAACTAACATGATATTGCCGCTGCTGTCATCAAAAATTAAGGAACAAAACAAAACACATATGCTGCGTCCCAATTGACCCTTCGCCGGGAGTTTGATTGACAAGCGATCTAACCAATCAGAACGCCGCATCCGCCATTTTGTCCGACAAAGCAGCCAGTAGTTAGAAGATTAACCTCGGTGGGGTTAAACTTGAAAAATTGTGTATATTGACGTCTTTACGCGTTTGAAACAACATTCATTCTCATGTTTATTCATGTTTATTTGATGTTATAAACGGACTAGTAGGAAGAGATGATCGGTTCACGAGCCTCTTGAGCTGACGCGCTACAGCAATCTATCACGATCATGGTCACGACACAAGAGCCACAAAACGTTTTTTTATTGTTTGAATTTCTTTAATAACTACACAGTTTGAAAGCTGGGACTTTGTTTAATATCATTAGTAACCTGCTCTGTCTTGTCTGTCGACGTGTTGTCAGTGTCCTCTTCGCTCCGCGATGTATTTTTCACTGCGTGTGGAGTGACAGCGCTACGGCTTGTCGGACAAAGCAACAGTAACTAAGGGGGGCGGGTCTTTGCGAAGGGTCAATTCGCATACTATCCGTCCTAAATAGTATTCGAAAAAATAATTAGTATGTCCCAAATCGTAGTATGTTGAAATGAGTATTCCAAAGATACCCGGATGGTCTACTTTTTCCGGTTAGAATTCGAAGTGCAGATCCGTGCACACTTCTAACAGCTAATATTGCCCATAACACATTGCGCTGTGGACAAGGATTCGATTAGAACTACAAATACGAGTAAAAAGTGTTAAAAAAAACTACAAACATGACGGATATGCGAGACCGACGGTTAAGCAGAGCGGTTAAGATAAATAGGCTTGAATGATTCATAATCAGTAGCCTATAACCTGACGAAAATATATTTATTAAACGTTATCCACATTATATTTCATCTGCAACAGCATTGTGAACTTTTATAACGATGCGTTTGGTCATTCACTTTTAAATGCATCATTATGCAAAGATGAGGAGAGTGCATGAAAGACCCATGACTGGCAGATCAATGTGCGACTATATTTCTCTCCGAAACGGTAGGAAATTAAATTTAATTGAATGTGGAGGATTTGAACTGTGACAAGATGATTGACAGGGCAGTTTAAACGGTTACAGGTTGCGTAACTAAGCGACAGAACGTCCGTTAAAGACGCAGTTATGACGAGGTAGTATGTCCCAAAGCTTGCATACTCTTCTGCTACACACTCAAAAGTATGTACTTTTTCTTTACAAAAACAGTACATACTTTTAGGACGTAGTATAAGTAGGCGAATTGGGACGCAGCAAAATATTCTAAAAGTTTCTGACACTGTTTGCTGTTTCAGGAACTGTTTCATATTCATGATTATGATTATGGGCGGAGTTATATGACATCACTGCATGTGTAAAGACTTCAATGAAAGTGAAACTGAACAGATGAACTGGAAGCTTCTTAAAAACAACATTTCTCTTCAGAAACTCTAAAATTAACGATCAAATCTGATATTCCTTCATGGGTAAGTGATGAAAATATATGTTCACATGTTTAATAGCATGAAGCAGTGTTAGAATGCTGTTAAATTAAAGTCTGTATTCATGTCACATATCAGAAACAGGAAGTACTTGAACTGCAGAATAAATACAAGCTGTGTCCGAAACCGCTCACTTCACTCATTCACTATTTCGGACGCTGACCTACACTGTGCATCGGAGAGCTGGAGCTGTCGCAGAAACGGCTCGACGCGATAAAACTATTTTATCCTACATGTTACATTATAAAATAATGTTAATAACAATAACAATCATAATGACTTTGTTTTGTAATCATACATGCCTCCATGCCAGCTTTGTAGTTTAATCGATTGTGTTTGTCATGCTTAATGTGTTCATAATCATTAAATACTACATGTTATATAAAAAATATAATAATGTCTCCCTATATTTTAGTAGGTTTTATTCAAGTAATGATTAATTTAAAAAAGGAAAAAAATAAAATAAAAATAGAATGAAATTAATGTTAAAGCAGAAATAAGAAAACTGTAAAGTAATCTCTGGATTACACTCGCTCGCATTTCCGCTCTTTCCGCTCAGGGGACAAAATAAATAATAAATCATCTCCATTGCGGATTCCAAGTGATCAAGTGCTTAGGACGTTCCAGTTCAGCCCATTGCATAGGTTCTGCCAGTAGTGGGCACTCGTGCAACGTAAGCAATGACGTGCTGTCACGGCTGTATATTTGTCATTTTTGCCGTGTCTGGGTGTGTTTTGCTCCTCTTACAGGTGTGCTGCGGAGCTGAGGCAATCAGGTGGATTGGGTGCACCGGTGCACAGGTGTGCCTGTCATTAAAAGCTTCCTGTTTGGCGTCCTCAGAGAGCGTTCCATTCTGTCACCTTGTACCCTGGCCAGGACTGAGATGTTGATCGGCGTTGCGGCGTTTTGTGGGAATTTGAGACAGTCTTTGCTATGTAAAGCCAAGAATAAAAAATATTGTAACCGCTGTAAACGTTTTATCCTCCTTCATTGTTGCTCCCTACTAAGGGCGTAACACGTGCATCCGAGTCAACGAGACTGAGGGAAGTTAGCGAGGGAAGGGCATTTAAAAAACTAACTGGAACGCAGCCTCAGTCCTCTCCGCATTGGATTTTAGGAAATAGTGCTTCAGCAAATGTACACTCTAAATCAGAGAGAATTGTGGGTATAAAGTAGTGAACGAATGTAGGGAATGAAGTCGTTCACTCAAAATTCGGACACCACTAAAATGGCCGACACCCGATATAGTGGACTATATAGTGGATAGGGAGCGGTTTCGGACACAGCTAAAGTTAATTGAAAATAAGTGAAAAACTGATTTACAGATGTTCATTAAGTAGGTTATATTTGTTTGAAAAATTACACTTCCACTCATTTTATGTGTTGTCTTTTATAAAATATCTTCTCATGATGGCATTAAAATGTTGTAAAAACCTGTTACAATTGCTGTACTGTGGCTCCCAGATAATTGTCATTTGGCTACTTATCTTTTCAGTCATGGCATCCTCCAGTGATTCATCACTAAATGAGGAGCTCCAGGGCTCCATCTGTCTGGAAGTGTTCACTGATCCAGTCACCACTCCATGTGGACACAACTTCTGCAGAACCTGCCTGAGCAAGTGCTGGACAAACAGAAAGATCGCCTTCTGTCCACTCTGTAAACGAAGATTCAGCAGAAGACCTGATCTCAAGATTAATACAACACTCAGGGAGGTTGCGCAACACTTTAAGGAAAAGCTCAATCTAGGAGAATCTGAGGTGTTCTGTGACTTCTGTGGTGAAAGAAAGCAGAAAGCTGTGAAGACCTGCCTGACGTGTCAAAGCTCTTACTGTGATGATCATCTGGAGCCTCATCTCAGAGTCCCACGTCTAAAGAAACACAAACTGATCAATGCTGTAGAAAATCTGGAGGATTATATATGCCAGAAACACGAGAGACCTCTGGAGATGTTCTGCAGAGATTTACATTTACATTTTACATTTATGCATTTGGCAGACGCTTTTATCCAAAGCGACTTACATTGCATTATACTATACATTTGTATCGGAGTATGTGCAATCCCTGGGATCGAACCCATGACCTTGGCATTGCTAGTGCCATGCTCTAACCACTGAGCTACAGGAAAGATGAGCTACAGAGATGATCAGACGTGTGTTTGTCTGTTCTGCACTGAAGGAGAACACAGGACTCACAACACTGTTCCTATAGAGGAGGAGAGTCGAGAGAAGAAGGTAAAGAGTTACAGACAAAACACTTTAAACTCACTGTGAAATGCAGTTTTCTTTCCTGTCTTGGACATGTTGAAGAACCTGACCCTTTTTTTCTTTCTTTCTTTTTTTTAAAAAACAACCAAATCTAATAGTCTTTCATTACATCTGATAAAAGCTGACTTTATTATCCTCAAAACTGTCAGGATTAAAAGATTCGATACTATAATTTTACATTCATATGGTCTTTAAATGGTTTAAAACAAAAAATTCAAACATGACTGTCAGAAGATGGAAAACGTCTCGGTTACAAAGGTAACCCTCGTTCCCTGAAGGAGGGAACAGAGACGTACGTCGGACAGCCCGACGAATAGGAATCTCGCTATAGAGGCCAATCTACTTCGAGTGTAACTAAAACGAGCCAATGCACATTGGCATGCAATCATATGCATCAGCTGCTCGCCTCGCAGTGCGTGTATATAATGAGCAGCAGGTGCGTTGCATCTTCAGGTTTTCGCTGTGGAGCTGAACCGGATAGGCGGCAACATCAGGGGGGTACAGCAACTGTGGCGACGGGACGTACGTCTCCGTTCTCTCCTTCAGGGAACGAGGGTTACCTATGTAACCGAGATGTTCCCATTTAGTCGGTCACGTTCGACGTACGTCGGACAGACCGACGAATAGGAATCCCTACCAAAGCACCACAGGAGCCGCCCTCTTCCAGCGCTTTGTTGTAAGCCACCTGAACCGCCTTGCCTAAGGACGGTGGGACAGGGCTAACACAGAGAGTGTCGATCACTGCTGTTCCCCAAAAACCCATTCAGTGACACTATTGGATAACCCTGGGAAAGCGTACCCTTTCGCTGGGAAAGGAACGCTGCGGAAGCCACATCCTTCCCTGAAGGAGTTATGTGGAGAAGTACATATGGACTAACCTCGTAGGGCTGTACTACATATGGAAGAACTGGGGTGACTCCAACTCGATGGAGGTGTGTTCTCCCAGAGGGAAAGACACAGGCTTCGTTTAGGAGCAACCGTGGAAACAGCCATATGGGATCCCCGTAGGGTCACACATATGGAACCCAGCCTAAATCTGGTTCTCAAGGATGCAGTGGAGTATAGGCCTGGCGCCAGACGCTCCGCCACATCGGCTGCCGAAGGGAGATCGGAGGACTCAACAGGGTCTGCCTTGTAGGGACTCTCTGGAGAAATAAGCACATATAAGCACAGCAAGCCGACACTAAGCTGGGGCCTCTCTGTGCCTCTGACCTGAGGTGAGAACATGGGAGGGAGGGACCAGCTCCATCCATCTCTGGGTCGCCCGTCTCAGGGGGGTGATTTCTCACTAACCACAGCAGCAGAGACAGGAGGCGTCATCTCCCCGCAGCGGACACAGTAGAGCAGGCTGGGCCGAAGTTTTTCTGCAGGGGACGACACCCTTGGCAATGAGCAGACTGAGGGGCGGCCCACGAGGAACTCAATGGTTTGTCAGAGGAAGCTCCAGGGTCTGCTACTAACTGAGGAGAACTGCTGGGCTCAGTCCCCGACAGTGTCACCGAAAAGGCCACCTTGTGAGATGGAAGCGTCGAGAAAGTGTTTTTAGCCTGATGACCTCTCGCCCCTCTGCAAGGTAAGCCAGGGGGCACTTCTGGACCACTGAGGTGGACATCGTCTGGTAGAGGGCCTGCTCCGTGACTTTGATCACGGTTAGTCAACAAGCGCAGCTCAACCCTGGCTCAGAACTACCCTCATGCATAAAGAGTGCCTTGGCCTCACATGCAGGGTGGGTGTGGTCTGCACACAGCCACCCCACCCAAGAGGGTAGTGAGAGAGGAAAAAACTTTATGCAGATTTTGGCACTTTTGGCGTTCCATATTTATGGCACCAATATAGCTCCATACTGCAAAGTATTCCATGCACATCTGGAACACCCGGGAAAGCATGGCTGTAAACTCTGAATCTGAGTCAGCATAAGCACACACCATTACAGTGGGCAGCGTCACCCTCATTTCCAGAGTATAACAGCACTCTCTCCGATGCTGCAATCGACATCTGACCCTCAGCTGGAGCCCTGAATGAAATGCTAGGTTCCCCTATGAGAAGGACCAGCAATCCAATCCAGAAGCTGCACAGCTTGCAATGCGCTAGAGAGGGAGGGGCCCTAGGGGGTTGGTTCCCCGAAGGAACCCCTCAACCTCAAGTCACCCAAGCCATTTCACCAAAGTAGACCTCTTCTGGTGCACCAGAGAGGGCGCTACAATGGAGATTAGGCAAGGGAACCGCGCATCTAGAGCGCCGAGCGAGCGCTGGGTTGCCATGACAAGCTTGACGAGGTTTTCTCTCGCTGATCTCCACGGTCTCCCCGAGTGTCGGGTACACGCGTTGCAGCCCGACAGCTCTACGGCACACGAAACAAAAAACAGAAAATAAAGAGAGGACTTCAACCCCGCTGCTGTGCTGTTCGCCCACACTTGGAAAAAAAGAAAAGTTCAACCCAAAAAAGCTTGACTCGTTTTTTAGCAGACACTTGCTTGCAGAGAGCAGGAACAAACACCGTTCGGCTCCGAAGCGAAAAGCCGAAGATGCAACGCACCTGCTGCTCATTATATACCCGCGCTGCGAGGCGAGCAGCTGCTGCATATGATTGCATGCCAATGTGCATTGGCTCGTTTTAGTTACACTCGAAGTAGATTGGCCTCTCTAGCGAGATTCCTATTCGTCGGTCTGTCCGACGTACGTCGAATGTGACCGACTGAATGGGAACTAAATTCAGTGATAAATGTGTGTTTTTCTCTGTATGTAGGATCAGCTGGTTCAGACACAGACAGATGTGCAGAAGATGATCAAGGACAGAATGAAGAAGATTAAAGAGATCAAACACTCAGTATTGCTGAGAAAGGTTTGTGCTTCGATCAATCAGTTAATTTCCTGACTCATGGTCATTTCCGAACCCCCTCTCCCATTTCACTTTCTGTTTACTCTTTGACTATCTTATCAAAAAATACATCTAAAAAATGTTATGCATCATATTTCAATCTAATTAATAAAGACGCTGACTTTAGTATCTAGTAATCTAGTATCCCTCATGTTGTTCCAAACACATGATTTTTCAACATAGAGCACAAATCTTGGTGTACTGCTCTTGTGTTGTATGGAGTTCTAATGGAGTGTTTCAACAGCTAGTCCTCAAGAGGAGCATGAACATTTCTTTTGTGTTCCACTGAAAATCACACATTTTAAGTGACATGCGGTTAATTGATGATGAGAGAATTTTCATTTTAGGGTGAACTATCACTTTACACATAATATATAAACAAATAGAACATTTTTAACTGTTCTCATTCATCAGAGAAACACATAGAAAGAGAAATCCTCCATTGTTGAGATCTTCAGTGATCTGATCCGCTCTATTGAGAGATGTCAGTCTGAGCTGAAGATGATGGAGAAACAGCAGAAAGAAGCAGAGAAACAGGCTGAAGATCTCATTAAAGAGCTGCAGCAGGAAATCACTGAGCTGAAGAAGAGAAACACTGAGCTGGAGCAGATCTCACACACTGAAAATCATCTCCACATCATACAGGTCTGTGAACATCTGTGTCATCATGGACAATATTACAGGACAAACACTCTGTTCTCAAACCTGAGCCTGATAAGCGGATTGACCTTTTTTCCCCCAGTATTTTAGAAATTGTACAAAAGAGCTCTGAAATGTTAATAAAGTTGTCTTCTCTCTCCTGTTGTAGATGTGCTCATCCCTGTCCAGTCCTCCACACACCAAGAACTGGACTGCGATTAGGATTGACTCTGATGTGGATGTGAACTCTCTGTATAGATCTCTGACTCATGTAAAAAAAAAACTAGATGGGATTTTAAAGGAAAAACTCAGTCAAACTGGTATGTGAATTTTAAATACAGCATATAGGCA
>RJVU01052173.1:2854747-2890539 GCA_003731715.1 Anabarilius grahami
GAGACGTACGTCGGACAGCCCGACGAATAGGAATCTCGCTATAGAGGCCAATCTACTTCGAGTGTAACTAAAACGAGCCAATGCACATTGGCATGCAATCATATGCATCAGCTGCTCGCCTCGCAGTGCGTGTATGTAATGAGCAGCAGGTGCGTTGCATCTTCAGGTTTTCGCTGTGGAGTTGAACCGGATAGGCGGCAGCATCAGGGGGGTACAGCAACTGTGGCAACGGGACGTACATCTCCCTTCTCTCCTTCATTTAGTCGGTCACGTTCGACGTACGTCGGACAGACCGACGAATAGGAATCCCTACCAAAGCACCACAGGAGCCGCCCTCTTCCAGCGCTTTGTTGTAAGCCACCTGAACCGCCTTGCCTAAGGACGGTGGGACAGGGCTAACACAGAGAGTGTCAATCACTGCTGTTCCCCAAAAACCCATTCAGTGAGACTATTGGATAACCCTGGGAAAGCGTACCCTTTCGCTGGGAAAGGAACGCTGCGGAAGCCACATCCTTCCCCGAAGGAGTTATGTGGAGAAGTACATATGGACTAACCTCGTAGGGCTGTACTACATATGGAAGAACTGGGGTGACTCCAACTCGATGGAGGTGGGTTCTCCCAGAGGGAAAGACACAGGCTTCGTTTAGGAGCAACCGTGGAAACAGCCATATGGGATCCCCGTAGGGTCACACATATGGAACCCAGCCTAAATCTGGTTCTCAAGGATGCAGCGGAGTATAGGCCTGGCGCCAGACGCTCCGCCACATCGGCTGCCGAAGGGAGATCGGAGGACTCAACAGGGTCTGCCTTGTAGGGACTCTCTGGAGAAATAAGCACATATAAGCACAGCAAGCCGACACTAAGCCGGGGCCTCTCTGTGCCTCTGACCTGAGGTGAGAACATGGGAGGGAGGGACCAGCCCCATCCATCTCTGGGTCGCCCGTCTCAGGGGGGTGATTTCTCACTAACCACAGCAGCAGAGACAGGAGGCGTCATCTCCCCACAGCGGACACAGTAGAGCAGGCTGGGCCGAAGTTTTTCTGCAGGGGACGACACCCTTGGCAATGAGCAGACTGAGGGGCGGCCCATGAGGAACTCAATGGTTTGTCAGAGGAAGCTCCAGGGTCTGCTACTAACTGAGGAGAACTGCTGGACTCAGTCCCCGACAGTGTCACCGAAAAGGCCACCTTGTGAGATGGGAGCCTCGAGAAAGTGTTTTTAGCCTGACGACCTCTCGCCCCTCTGCAAGGTAAGCCAGGGGGCACTTCTGGACCACTGAGGTGGACATCGTCTGGTATAGGGCCTGCTCCGTGACTTTGATCAAGGTTAGTCAACAAGCGCAGCTCAACCCTGGCTCAGAACTACCCTCATGCATAAAGAGTGCCTTGGTCTCACATGCAGGGTGGGTGTGGTCTGCACACAGCCACCCCACCCAAGAGGGTAGTGAGAGAGGAAAAAACTTTATGCAGATTTTGGCACTTTTGGCGTTCCATATTTATGGCACCAATATAGCTCCATACTGCAAAGTATTCCATGCACATCTGGAACACCCCGGAAGGCATGGCTGTAAACTCTGAATCTGAGTCAGCATAAGCACACACCATTACAGTGGGCAGCGTCACCCTCATTTCCAGAGTATAACAGCACTCTCTCCGATGCTGCAATCGACATCTGACCCTCAGCTGGAGCCCTGAATGAAATGCTAAGTTCCCCTATGAGAAGGACCAGCAATCCAATCCAGAAGCTGCACAGCTTGCAATGCGCTAGAGAGGGAGGGGCCCTAGGGGGTTGGTTCCCCGAAGGAACCCCTCAACCTCAAGTCACCCAAGCCATTTCACCAAAGTAGACCTCTTCTGGTGCACCAGAGAGGGCGCTACAATGGAGATTAGGCAAGGGAACCGCGCATCTAGAGCGCCGAGCGAGCGCTGGGTTGCCATGACAAGCTTGACAAGGTTTTCTCTCGCTGATCTCCACGGTCTCCCCGAGTGTCGGGTACCCGCGTTGCAGCCCGAAAGCTCTACGGCACACGAAACAAAAAACAGAAAATAAAGAGAGGACTTCAACCCCGCTGCTGTGCTGTTCGCCCACACTTGGAAAAAAAGAGAAGTTCAACCCAAAAAGCTTGACTCGTTTTTTAGCAGACACTTGCTTGCAGTGAGCAGGAACAAACACCGTTCGGCTCCGAAGCGAAAAGCTGAAGATGCAACGCACCTGCTGCTCATTATATACCCGCGCTGCGAGGCGAGCAGCTGCTGCATATGATTGCATGCCAATGTGCATTGGCTCGTTTTAGTTACACTCGAAGTAGATTGGCCTCTCTAGCGAGATTCCTATTCGTCGGTCTGTCCGACGTACGTCAAATGTGACCGACTGAATGGGAACTAAATTCAGTGATAAATGTGTGTTTTTCTCTGTATGTAGGATCAGCTGGTTCAGACACAGACAGATGTGCAGAAGATGATCAAGGACAGAATGAAGAAGATTAAAGAGATCAAACACTCAGTATTGCTGAGAAAGGTTTGTGCTTCGATCAATCAGTTAATTTCCTGACTCATGGTCATTTCCGAACCCCCTCTCCCATTTCACTTTCTGTTTACTCTTTGACTATCTTATCAAAAAATACATCTAAAAAATGTTATGCATCATATTTCAATCTAATTAATAAAGACGCTGACTTTAGTATCTAGTAATCTAGTATCCCTCATGTTGTTCCAAACACATGATTTTTCAACATAGAGCACAAATCTTGGTGTACTGCTCTTGGGTTGTATGGAGTTCTAATGGAGTGTTTCAACAGCTAGTCCTCAAGAGGAGCATGAACATTTCTTTTGTGTTCCACTGAAAATCACACATTTTAAGTGACATGCGGTTAATTGATGATGAGAGAATTTTCATTTTAGGGTGAACTATCACTTTACACATAATATATAAACAAATAGAACATTTTTAACTGTTCTCATTCATCAGAGAAACACATAGAAAGAGAAATCCTCCATTGTTGAGATCTTCAGTGATCTGATCCGCTCTATTGAGAGATGTCAGTCTGAGCTGAAGATGATGGAGAAACAGCAGAAAGAAGCAGAGAAACAGGCTGAAGATCTCATTAAAGAGCTGCAGCAGGAAATCACTGAGCTGAAGAAGAGAAACACTGAGCTGGAGCAGATCTCACACACTGAAAATCATCTCCACATCATACAGGTCTGTGAACATCTGTGTCATCATGGACAATATTACAGGACAAACACTCTGTTCTCAAACCTGAGCCTGATAAGCGGATTGACCTTTTTTCCCCCAGTATTTTAGAAATTGTACAAAAGAGCTCTGAAATGTTAATAAAGTTGTCTTCTCTCTCCTGTTGTAGATGTGCTCATCCCTGTCCAGTCCTCCACACACCAAGAACTGGACTGCGATTAGGATTGACTCTGATGTGGATGTGAACTCTCTGTATAGATCTCTGACTCATGTAAAAAAAAAACTAGATGGGATTTTAAAGGAAAAACTCAGTCAAACTGGTATGTGAATTTTAAATACAGCATATAGCAAACATGCATAAAAACACCTTTTACAAATGTACTAAAAAAGTTTTTTTTTTTTTTTTAAAGTAACATCTATCAAATGCAATTACGGCGACGTAGTGTTTGTATAATATGTGTTTTTTTTTTGTTTTTTTTCAGGGCTTGTTTTCTTTGTTCCATGGTTCAGGCTAAACAGGCAAATAAGAGATTAATAACTACCATTATTCATTTGAATTATCCTAATGTCTAATAAAACATCTACAAATGTATAAAACTGATGAGAGATCAGGTAAAACCATAGGGTAAAGCCCATAGACACTTGTTCAACAGTTCTCAGCGAATCCGCATGATTCATGGGTTCGCTTTATCATCGCCCTCTACCGGTGAACCGTTGTTTTTGAAACGTTTCAAAACAGGGATGATGTAATGAAGCCTCGTTTACTAAAATCACGTGACTTTGGCAGTTTGATACATGCTCCGAATCACTGATTCAAAACAAAAGATTCATAAAGCTTCGGAGCTTCATGAAGTACGTGTTTCGAAATCGGCCATCACTATCCCAAGGAAGGCAGAGATCAGGGCAGGCAGCAAACATATACAATCCAGGAACAGGCAAGGGTCAGGGCAGGCAGCAGAGAATCAGAAACGAGTAACTGTCCAAGGTCAAACACAGGAATCCAGAATCCAGGGGACACACTCAGAAATCTCAGACGGTGCTAAACAAGACTTTGCATGGAGGTGTGGGTGCAAGTGTCTTTTATGTGTTAGTGAGTAATTGTATAATAGGTAGCAGGTGCAGGGTGATCAGTCCAGGCTGTGAGGGTAGATTGGAAATGGAGTCCAAATGATGTGTGTAGTCCAGGATGGAGTGCCCTCTGGTGGCAATGATTGCCACTCTCACTGGTGATCATGACACAGACGACTACTACTACTACTACGTCTTATTTGTGTGTATTTAACATAGTGATGATGCAAGCTGCCTCTAAAAACACGAACGATTTAGAAGAAGAACAATAGTGACTAAACGCGCACTGTAGAGTCTATGTTTGTTTAGGGCTGCTGTAGAAACATGCTGGTGCATAATGGTGACTTACCATATTGCATTTCTGTCAGTAGATCCTCCTAAAATGTACACATTGCACTTTAAACTGTCAATATGTTTGTCCCGTTGACTATTGTATATTTCCTGTTTGTTCATTTTATAAACTTATAGATGAGCCACATTTACATGCCACTAATGCTGCCAATGAAAATAAACTCAATGTTAATCTGAAAACATTCCCATGAATAATTCATCATTATATTGTCATCTGTGTTCACAGGGTTGACGTCTGTGCAGAAGTATGCAGGTACAGTGACTTACACCATTTTCTTCAATACACAATACAACAATACTCTGTTATAATCTTTATTATATACTGTACATCTGAAAATGTTTGTTCTGAAGTTCATTGATAATGTCTGATCTCTCTCAGTGGATGTGACTCTGGATCCTGATACAGTGAATCCATATCTCATCCTGTCTGATGATGGAAAACAAGTCAGTCATGGAGACATTAGGCAGGACGTCCCAGAAAACCCAAAGAGATTAGCTGACAGATCTGTTCTGGCAAAGCAGGGATTCAATTCAGGGAGATTTTACTATGAGGTTCAGGTGAAGGGAAAGACTGGGTGGGGTTTAGGAGTGATCAGTGAATCGATTGACAGGAAGGAGAAGATTTACCCAAGTCCTGAAGATGAATTTTGGATTCTGATGCTGAAGAAGGAGAATCAGTATATAGCTTATGATGATCCACCTGTCTCTTTATCTCAGAGAGAGGCACCTGAGAAGGTGGGAGTGTTTGTGGATTATGAGGAGGGTCTGGTCTCTTTTTATGATGTGGACTCCAGATCTCACATCTACTCTTTCACTGGTCAGACTTTCACTGACAAACTCTATCCATATTTTAGCCCAGGCTTTAATGATAAAGGTAAAAACTCAAACCCACTGATCATCACACCTATCGAATAAAATGAACAAATACATCCCTCCAAAATATGAAAAATGAAATCTGGAAAGTTTATATATGCATAAAATAGTTTTTTTTTTAAGGATTAGAATATGCATAAAATTCTGCATAATATTCTAAACTTCTACATCTGTAAGAAAATTTCCTTTGTCCATTTTCTCTTTTCTCCAGGTGTTAACTTGTTGCAATTTTTGGTTTATATTTTCATAACTGCAGCATCTGAATAAAGACAAGTGTTAATTTCTATTATACTGCATGTAAACTAAATTGCTTGCTAATAAATATACAAATACTCAATGGAGAATGATTCAAGATCATTAACGTGCTCACAGTAAACAACAGACAGAATATTAATTAAACAGGGTCTTTATTGTTGACTTTCTTCAGTTGTGAATGAAAATACTGAATTATTATTTAGTGCAGATTATTTAGTCATTAAATCTAGTAAATATTCTTCGAGAGAAGTGAGAGCATTAGAAAGCTTCACAATGAACGAGTTTTTCACTTTGGTTTGAGCACAATATCGGTGAATCCATGAACCTGAGTGAGCTGACGGCAGTCCATCGATGCCAGGAGCTTCTGAGAGCCGGAGACGGTGGGAA
The DNA here is from genome assembly GCA_003731715.1 of Anabarilius grahami. NCBI lineage: Eukaryota > Metazoa > Chordata > Actinopteri > Cypriniformes > Xenocyprididae > Anabarilius > Anabarilius grahami. The sequence goes on from RJVU01052173.1 coordinate 2,860,874, forward strand.
CAAACTTCTCCATCAGTGTAACCGTCGCAAGCTTCTCCACATCACTGACAGACAGAAACACAATATCAANGAAATGTAAATATGAAAAGTTTATATATGCATAAAAGGATTTTTGATGGATTAGTATATGCATAAAATTCTGCATAATATTCTACATCTGTAAGAAAATGTCCATTGTCCATTATCTCTCTCTTCTCCAGCTGTTAACTTGTTGCAATTTTTGGTTTATATTTTCATAACTGCAGCATCTGAATAAAGACAAGTGTTAATTTCTATTATACTGCATGTAAACTAAATTGCTTGCTAATAAATATACAAATACTCAATGGAGAATGATTCAAGATCATTAACGTGCTCACAGTAAACAACAGACAGAATATGAATTAAACAGGGTCTTTATTGTTGACTTTCTTCAGTTGTGAATGAAAATACTGAATTATTATTTAGTGCAGATGATCATTAAATCTAGTAAATATTCTTCAAGAGAAGTGAGAGCATTAGAAAGCTTCACAATGAAAGTGTTTTTCACTTTGGTTTGAGCACAATATCGGTGAATCCGTGCACCTGAGTGAGCTGACGGCAGTCCATTGATGCCAGGAGCTTCTGAGAGCCGGAGACGGTGGGAACAAACTTCTCCATCAGTGTAACCGTCGCAAGCTTCTCCACATCCCTGACAGACAGAAACACAATATCAACTCTCTGGAAGATTTTCACTCTTTAAATATCATATTAATGTAGTACAATTTATGTTTTTAAACAAATCTGAAGTGCATGAACACGTCACAGCTGAAATAAAGTGCTGTTAAACACTGAAAGTCTTACCCATACGCGATCTTTCTGACGCTCTGCATTCCCAATCCCTCTATCCGGAACAAAACGTTCTTCAACACTTGTGACAGCGGGTTCTGGAACGTGATCTTGACGCACGTCCTAATATTGCTGAGTCAACATATTTTGTTGATCCTGGAACAACATTCTAGTCTGAAATTTTGTCTTAACTCTATTCCTACCCCTAAACCTAACCCTACCCATAAATTATCCCAAAAATCAGAGGGAAATGATAGATGAATAACACTGATGTAGAAGCACCAATTCATGATTTTAAACCTAAACTTGACATAATCTGTAAACTTGTCCCTCAAATCTGATTTGAATGTTATTCCAGGATCAACAAAAATGTTGACCCAGGAACATGTTGAACTCAGCAATATCAGGTTATGCGATCTTGACTGTCAGCTCTTTACACACCACAGCGCCATCTAGAGGCTGAAAACAGTACAAACACAATCAAAGAATGTAGAGTTTCTGTTTGTGATGAACTGAATCCGAATATGACGCCTTCAGATGTTTCATCAGGTTGCAGTTCCTCACTCTAAGCATCACATGACTTCAGAAGACTTGGAATATAGTGCAATAATTTTATAGTTACATAATCTTACTGAAGTTGAACCATGTGGCCAGAATCTGTTTGGACTGATTGACCCATCCGGAGAGCGCCCTGATCCACCAGATGATTCATGTACTCCTTATACTGCAGAGTCCAGGGAATAGTCTTGAAGACAAGAGAACATGGCATTCATTCTGCACTGTAGTTGTAGAGCAAGACTGTCTCTGTTATGATTTAAACAGCAGCTGTGTTGAAGAGTAACTCAAATGTTATAAAATACCTCATATATAAAAAACACATGATCGGATTTGATCATAAATTCCATGGATTGCATCCAACTACAAAAAATGAGGAATAAATTAGGATAAGTAATGAATCTCACTTATGCTTAAAAAAACCCTAAATTACATTTTCTGTTATGCTGCTATGCTACACGTGTCGAGAAGTTCATAAATTTGATGATGAAGACATCTTCTTTTTTTTTTACCTATACAAATCCCAAAAAGTAGGTTTTGCACAATTATTTATATTGTTCAGACATTAAAATTAAACAAAAGCAATACATTTTAGCTTGATGAACCAGTTGATTCTTCTCACTGACTGACTGTCATATAACCATTAAATTTAAAACACAAGGAAGCGCTTCAGGCCGTGACGTGTGCATTCATACAGTGCTTGTCCTGACAACTGAAAACACTGATTTGTAAGAAAACTAAAATATTTGTTTGTTAATGTGATGAAGGTTGTTAAATGGATTTTAAAACACAAAGTGTTTGCACACTCATTAGAGATGAATTAGGAACATATTCACAGTTGTGGGCAGGCCTATGACATCACTGCAGCTGAGTGAAAGAAATTCAGTGAAGGTGAAACTTAGTAAAACAGATGAACTGAAAGCTTCCTCAAACAGCAACCACTTTATTCACAGACTGAAACTAGTGATCAGAGCTGATATTCACTCACAGGTAAGTGATAGAAATATATTTGGTTCAGTAGTTTTAAACTCTGAAATAGTAATTGAATATTAATGAGTATGTCATTTAATTGGCTGTAAACCAACATTTTATGTCAACTTGAATACTTACTTACTAAAGTACTTGAACTTCAGACAGAATGGACACCTTTAACTAGTCCAACAAAAACTATAAACTTTTTTTTTATTGTATTATGTTTCCCGAGGTGCACTTATAATGTGAGTATGATTTTTACATCAACAATGGTCATAATTTAGAAATAAAAGGCCATTTTCCATGCTGATTTTAGCCCTCTCATGAATACATAAATGAATTAAATTACACCTGGTGTTTCCTGAAGCAATAAACCCCAACAAGCCATGGTTTACAGTGAATTTATAACAGCTAAAGGGCGTTGTTAGGCACAATGAAGAGTTGTTATAGATTCACTGTAAACTATGGCTTCTCGGGGCTTCTTGCTTTTATAAAACTGTTACCACACAATACAAATATTAAAGCCAAAAAATATGTAACAATGCAACTTTCATGAAGTAAAATCACAGCAACAGAAGTTACATTATTACGGCATTAAATGGCAGCAAAGATTGTCTTTATGAGCGAGTCACTCAGTCGCAAATACTTTTATATTGAAACTTGTTTTGAACACGGAACAAGACGCAAATGACAAATGCTTTGACCAGCGCTGTCAGTGTCAGCAGGGCACGGGAAAACCCATTAAATGTTAAAAGGACAAGATCGCAGCGGACATTCAAACTGATTTTTTATTATGAACATAGGACCTACCTAAAGGAAAATGCTACATCTGAATGCAGGTAATACACTCGGTCACTGAATATCTCTGGGTTTCTCACAATACTCTTCTACATAATGCAGTAAACTTCAATGAACAAAATCAATTGAGAACAAACATATGTTTACGTTGCTATGTGTGGTTGCTAAGACAGACGCAGCAGTGGAACAGATGATAATGTTGTACAGACCTGTTATACATACATATATTCAGTTTCAGTTTAGTTTTTTTCTTCTAACACAGAAATGTAAATCAAGTACTTTGACTCTGATAAAAATAGCAGTTATTAGTTTATCTTTTTTATGTAGGCTCACCATAATATTTCAATGCTAAACATAAAATTACCTTTTTGTTTTGTTACTTTTACCAGTGTATGAGTTTAAACATGAGCATGGATATGGCCATGAATTGACTTTCAGTTTTTTGAAAGCGAAAATACACAAGTTAACACACAAGTTAAACCAGTATACAAGATTCAATGCTAAGAACTTCTTGCCATACCTGTGGTGGTAGTTTTTGAAGAACTGTCCATGCACATGTTAAGACTGGCCTACACTAAAAGATTTTTAGAATCTTATCAGATTTTCAAAATGTGAGAGACCACAACCATGATGATACAATGTTTTTTTTTATACACTTATAGTGTGTGGTGTGCCGCGATGTGACCAAGACAGCACAATACACACTAACAGATTCAATTCACTACAACCAAAATCCCTCGTAGTCAAATGTGACTTTAGTGTAAACAAACATGGCGGACGACGGGCAAGAAGAAATAGCGATAATAGTGTTTGGACTGCTTTTTACAGAAAATTTGTGGGGGAAAAAGAAAAATGTTTGGATGAATCATGTTATGCTTCCGTCAGCTCACTTTCTGATTTGGTATCATTTCATTCCATGTGTGTAGCAACTCGTAATGTAATAACTGTACAAAGCTTATTACATTATTATTGTAATAAAATGTTCATAATGTAATAATTTTTCTAAAACATAAAATCTTGAGTTCATAAAAATTTTTACATTATGAGAATTTACTACATTATAAACTTGTCATATTGTCATAAATCTAAGACAAACACAATCAATGGATGTAGAGTTTCTGTTTATGATAAACTGAATCCGAATATGACGCCTTCAGATGTTTCATCAGGTTGCAGTTCCTCAATCTAAGCATCACATGACTTCAGAAGACTTGGAATATAGAGCACAAGTCAGAATAAATAACGCTTATGATAATTTTATAGTTACATAATCTTACTGAATCCAATCCAATCCAATCCACTTTATTTCTATAGCACATTTTACCAACCACAAACAGTCTCCAAAGTGCTGCACAAAATTAAAAAACAATACATAAATAAATGCTCTATTTAACTTCACAAGCCTCCATTCAAACAATAAAAACTAGTAAAATCGAATAAGAGCAATACAATAAAAAGGCACATAAATACATAAGTAAAATCAATAAAATAAATAAAACAAACCAATAAACGACACAGGACCACCCAACTCACGCAGAGTTAAAAGCCAAAGAATAAAAGTGGGTCTTAAGACGAGACTTAAAACATTCAACTGTGGGGGCCGTTCTGACCTGGGGAGGCAGAGCGTTCCACAGTCTGGGGCCGACCACAGAGAAGGCCCGGTCCCCCCTGGTTTTAAGTCTGGTCTGAGGAACCACGAGCTGGAGCTGGCGCTCAGACCTCAGTGAACGCGCCGGTGTGTAAATTTGGATGAGGTCCGTGATGTACTCCGGTGGCCGGTCCATTCAGAGCTTTAAAAAAAACAATAAAATCTTAAAATCAATTCTAAATTGAACAGGAAGCCACATCACCCCCATCCTCCCCGAGGCGAGGATGGGGGTGATGTGTTCGCGCTTTTTGGTTCCTATTAAAAGCCGTGCCACAGAGTTCTGGACTAACTGTAAGCGAGAAAGTGCATTTTGCGATATTCCAGTGTAAAGTGCATTACTGTAGTCCAGACGTGACGAAATAAAAGCATGCACGACTTGCTCAAAATGTTTAAAAGATAAAAAAGGTTTGATTTTAGATAAAAGATGAAGATGAAAAAAACTCGATTTTACGACAGTGTTAATTTGTTTATCCAGTTTAAAATCACTGTCTATAGTGACACCAAGGCTGGTGGCTGTGGGATGCACTTGGTTTTTGAGGGGGCCCAAGTCAACCAGAGTTCTAATGGGACTCTAAGCCTTGACGTCACTTAAACAGTCGAGTAGGGGTGTCAGGGGGGCGTAGTCATTTTTTGTCAGTGGCAGGTATATTTGGCAATCGTCTGCATATAAATGATAGGAGATACCATGCCTTTTAAAAATCACACTGAGTGGGAGAAGGTACAGAGCAAAAAGAATGGGACCAAGAATTGATCCCTGGGGGACTCCACAGTTCAAAGGGGCAGTGGACGAGGTGGAGTCCCCCAGTCTGACAGCAAAACATCTCCCAGACAGGTACGACCTGAACCACTCGAGCGCTGTCCCCCTGACACCCACACAGTTTTCCAAGAGATAAAAGAATTGTGTGGTCAACTGTGTCAAAAGCAGCAGTCAGGTCTAAAAGCACTAAAATAGCTGAATCAAAGTTAAAATACTGAAACATAAACATGTTGTGACAAATAAAGGCTAGTGTCTCATTGGCTTACAGTGAGGATGAGGTCTGGTGTGTGCAGTCTGAAGTTGAACCGTGTGGCCAGAATCTGTTTGGTCTGATTGACCCGTCCGGTGAGCGTGAGCATCACAACGCCCTGATCCACCAGATGATTCATGTACTCCTTATACTGCAGAGTCCAGGGAATAGTCTTGGCTGAAGGGAAACAAGAGAACATGGCATTAACAATAAAAATAACTTTGGCATTCTACACTGTAGTTTTAAACTTGTCACATTGTCATAATTCTAAGAGCTTTTAAAAAACTACTATTCCCTTGCATTACATTTTTAAAAATCTAAATCCAGTCTTAAACTACCTGCGAAATGCAACAGATTGAAATATTCATGCAGTTATTATTATTATTATATTTTTATTTAAGGATACTTGAAAGGATACTTAAAACAGCATGTATCATCATGATTACCTGAGATCTCGCCTGTTACTTTACTGTTACAAACAGTCAGTGATACTCCTTTGAAATTTGAAGCAGACACGTGATACAAAGATCGTGGCCATCCAAGGCAAACTCATTGGTCTTTTCTTAAGTATCAGAGGGGTTTGGGGCTCCCAATAGTGCCCATAGTGTCAGCATTCGACACCACATCGAAGTGACTGTCAGATATGCCCTCCGCTCCTACAGGAGCCTTTTCATTCCTTAGCCCCCGACCCGCCTTATTTTGAACAGAGAAAAGCATTCTGCACATCCTTGGTGGTGGTGGTGGGGGAGTTGAATCCATTAAAGTCTTCTCTACTTATGTCACTAAACTGCTCTCAGTTGATCGCCCAGCTTGCTGAAGCTTGGTAAATCTTTATGGGGGTTGAGCTCAGAGATCGAGGACAGCAAGCCAAATCTGTTTCCTCCCAGTGACAATTCTTCTGGCATCCCTCCACCTGCTCATCTCCTTCTCTATTCCTCTCATTCTCCCACTACATAGAACTGTTAAGGGTGGTTGAGCTCAGAGCTTGATATGAGCCTCAGGTTCAAGCCTCTGTCGAGGACAGCAAGCCAAGTTATTTTACCACTAACTATTAAGACTGGATAGGCAGGTGAACTTGTGACTTGTTTAATTCACCAATGTATATAATATATTGTCATTGTTTGTCTTTTCAGCCATGGCATCCTCTAGTGGTCCACAAAATGAGGAGCTCAGGGAAGTTGTACAACACTTTAAGGAGAAGCTCAATCTAGAAGAATCTAAAGTGTTCTGTGACATTTGTGATGAAAGAAAGCAGAAAGCTGTGAAGTCCTGCCTGACGTGTCAAAGCTCTTACTGTGATGATCATCTGGAGCCTCATCTCAGAGTCCCACGTCTAAAGAAACACAAACTGATCAATGCTGTGGAAAATCTGGAGGATTATATATGCCAGAAACAAGAGAAACCTCTGTGTGTGTGTCTATCCTGCACTGAAGGAAAACACAGGACTCACAACACTGCTCCTATAGAGGAGAGTCGAGAGAAGGCAAGAAAAAAAAAAACACTTTAAACACACAGTCAAAACCAGTAGCTTTACTGTACATCATAGTCGTGAACTATGCTTTGCTATTTGATGTTGTTAGTCATAGACAGGTGGTTTTAGAGGGAGGGACATTCTCTTCTAGAAAGCATTATAAATGATGAGTATAAATATTTCTGGCCTGTTTCCCAGAAGAGAAGGACTACATTGTAAATGTATGTGTGTTCATTTAATAAACTGAACTAAAAGCTATAGTGTGTTTTCTCTGTATGTAGAATCAGCTGGTTCAGACACAGACAGACATTCAACAGATGATCCAGGACAGAATGAAGAAGATTCAAGAGATCCAATACTCAGTAGGGCTGAAAAGGGTGAGTGAAAATAAAATAATATTTACATTTACACATATAGCAGACGCTTTTATCCAAAAGGAACAAAGCAATTTTTGTCGTGAAAACTCTCGGAGTGTTTGTCATGGTAATGGGTATGACAATGTTGATATGTTTGGTTAGATCTGCTTGCTGCAGAGCGAGTATGAGACTTGCTACTGCCAATACTTACACAACATGCTGCTGCTGTACAATATAACGTACATGAATTACAAGTAGCAGATCTATACAGGTGGAGCTGGGGAAGGTGGAGGGTTTTGAAGCACGCTACACTGCTAAGGCAAATATTTTGAATGTTGAGCATGCAAGCTCATTGGCTACTGATACAGCAAGAACAAATCAGCTGTACCCTATAGATATAATGATGTGGTCACAAGCAGGTTGAGGTAAAGGACCTATTAGCCTGCGCCATCTATAGTTTCATGACAGAACATTGTATTTGTCAAAGAACCAACAATATACGTAATACACAAAGGTTTATTAGACAAATAGATTAAGAAGCAAGCTAGAAAAGTGGAGAAAGGCTGTTTTTTTGAGTGTGTGTGTGTGTGTGTGTGTATGTATGTGTAAGTGCATAGGTTTAAGGGTGTGGGGTGGTTACAATGATGCATAACATTATTACAATTATTAATGTAATGCATCATAATATTTCAGTCTACTTCATTAATAAAGGTACTGAGTTGAATGGAGAGTCACTGGCTGTCGCTGCAATAATACACATTTTTATCCTTCATCAGAGAAACACGGAGAAAGAGAAATCATCCAGTGTTGAGATCTTCACTGATCTGATGCACTCCATTCAGAGATGTCAGTTTGAGCATCTGAAGATGATGGAGGAACAGCAGAGAGCAGCAGAGAAACAGGCTGCAGATCTCATTAATGAGCTGCAGCAGGAAATCACTGAGCTGAAGAAGAGAAACACTGAGGTAGAGCAGCTCTCACACACTGATCATCTCCATGTCATACAGGTCTGTGAACATCTGTCTCATCAGTCATCATGTACAACCCGAATTCCGAAAAGTTGGAATGTTTTTTAAATTTGAATAAAAGACTTTCAAATCGCATGAGCCAATATTTTATTCACAATAGAACATAGATAACATAACAAATGTTTAAACTGAGAAATTCTACAATTTTATTCACAAAATGAGCTCATTTCAAATTTGATGCCTGCTACAGATCTCAAAAAAGTTGGCACGTGGGCAACAAAGATTCAGATAGGAGAACATCTAGCAACTTATTAAGTTAATTGATATCAGGTCTGTAACATGATTAGCTATAAAAGGGATTAGGGGCAGAGTCTCTCAGAAGTAAAGGTGAGCAGAGCGCTGTGAAAGAATGCATAAAAAGATTGTGGAAAACTTTAAAAACAATGTTCCTCAAAGTCAAATTGCAAAAGCTTTGCAAATCTCATCATCTACAGTACATAACATCATCAAAAGATTCAGAGAAACTGGATAAATCTTGTGTGTAAGGAACAAGGCCAAAGACCTTGGATGCGCATGGTATTTGGGCCCTCAGACGACACTGCATCACTCATCGGCATGATTGTGTCAATGACATTTCTAAATGGTCCCAGGAATACTTCCAGAAATCACTGTCGGTAAACACAATCCGCCGTGCCATCTGCAGATGCCAACTAAAGCTCTATCAAGCAAAAAGGAAGCCATATGTGAACATGGTCCAGAAGCGCCGTCGTGTCCTGTGGGCCAAGGCTCATTTAAAATGGACTGTTTCAAAGTGGAAAAGTGTTCTATGGTCAGACAAGTCCAAATTTGACATTATTGTTGGAAATCACGGACACCGTGTCCTCCGGGCTAAAGAGGAGGGAGACCTTCCAGCGTGTTATCAGCATTCAGTTCAAAAGCCAGCATCTCTGATGGTATGGGAGTGCATAAGTGCATATGGTATGGGCAGCTTGCATGTTTTGGAAGGCACTATGAATGCTGAAAGGTATATAAAGGTTTTAGAGCAACATTAAACAAAAAATATGTCAAAGACGACCATGAACTCTTCAGCAGCTGGAAACCTATATCAGGCAAGAATGGGACCAAATTCTAACACCAAAACTCCAGAAACCCATAACCTCGATGCCCAGATATCTTCAAACTGTTTTGAAAAGAAGAGGAGATGCTACAGCATGGTAAACATGCCCCCGCCCAAACTTTTTTGAGACCTGAAGCAGGCATCAAATTTGAAATTAGCTCATTTAGTGAATGCAATTGTAAAATTTCTCAGTTTAAACATTTGTTATGTTATCTATGTTCCATTGTGAATAAAATATTGGCTCATGTGATTTGAAAGTCTTTTAGTTTTCATTTTATTCAAATTTTAAAAAAGTCCCAACTTTTCCGGAATTCAGGCTGTACATCACAGGACAAAAACTCAATCTGCACCACAATTTACAGACAGCCACCCTTGAAACACTCTTATACACCGATCAGGAATTCTTTTGCTGCCAAAACACCCCTGCCCCTTCGAGGCATGGACTCCTCTAGACCCCTGTGCTGTGGTATCTGCACCAACATGTTAGCAGCAGATCCTTTAAGTCCTATAAGTTGTGATTTAAGTGTTTAAGTCCTATAACCTGACTGTCTGCAGTTATGCAGCCCCATACACAACAAACTGTGATGCACTGTGTATTCTGACACCTTTCTATCAGAACCAACATTAACTTCTTGAGCAATTTGAGCTACAGTTCGTCTGTTGGATCGGACCACACGAGCCAGCCTTCACTCCCCATGTGCATCAATGAGCCATGACCCTGTTGCCAGTTCACCACTGTTCCTTCCTTGGAGCACTTTTGATTGATACTGACAACTGCGGACTGGGAACACCCCACAAGAGCTGCAGTTTCGGAGATGCTCTGACCCAGTCATCTAGCCATCACAATTTGGTCCTTGTCAAACTTGCTCAAATCCTTATGCTTGCCCGTTTTTCCTGCTTCTAACACATCAACTTTGAGGACAAAATGTTCACTTGCTGCCTAATATATCCCACTAACAGGTGCCGTGATGAAGAGGCAATCAGTGTTATTCACTTCACCTGTCAGTGCTCATAATGTTATGCCTGATCGGTGTATACAGAACAGAATAAAACAGTAATAATGTCAAATTAGAAAAAATATTTAATGAACTTAATAAAAATTATTTAATAGTCTTCTCTCTCCTGCNCTGCCTCCGCCGGATTGCCTTCTTGGTGGCTTGTGTTCCCCAGGTAAGTGTCCGGGGTCAGCATGGGCACCCTGACTGTCTGCAGTTATGCAGCCCCATACACAACAAACTGTGATGCACTGTGTATTCTGACACCTTTCTATCAGAACCAGCATTAACTTCTTGAGCAATTTGAGCTACAGTTCGTCTGTTGGATCGGACCACACGAGCCAGCCTTCGCTCCCCATGTGCATCAATGAGCCATGACCCTGTTGCCAGTTCACCACCGTTCCTTCCTTAAAGCACTTTTGATAGATACTGACAACTGCGGACTGGGAACACCCCACAAGAGCTGCAGTTTCGGAGATGCTCTGACCCAGTCATCTAGCCATCACAATTTGGTCCTTGTCAAACTTGCTCAAATCCTTATGCTTGCCCGTTTTTCCTGCTTCTAACACATCAACTTTGAGGACAAAATGTTCACTTGCTGCCTAATATATCCCACTAACAGGTGCCGTGATGAAGAGGCAATCAGTGTTATTCACTTCACCTGTCAGTGCTCATAATGTTATGCCTGATCGGTGTATACAGAACAGAATAAAACAGTAATAATGTCAAATTAGAAAAAATATTTAATGAACTTAATAAAAATTATTTAATAGTCTTCTCTCTCCTGCTGTAGATGAACTCATCCCTGTCCAGTCGTCCACACACCAAGAACTGGACTGAGATCAGGATTGACTCTGATGTGAATTTGATCCCTCTGTATAGAGCTCTGACACAACTGAAGAATACTCTGAATAAAAAATTCTATCAAACAGGTATGTGAATATAAAACAGTGAATAGATTTCTTTTGTAAAGTTCAATACAAACTTCAAGTCATGCCATAGCCAGTTAAAGCAGTATGACTTTAACTTGATTATCCATTGAGAACACCTGAAAGCAACATGTAAGGAATGTGACACAACTATTAATGTACATGTAATTTCTGTTAGTGGAGTTTGTACATCAGAAACACACACAGTAACCAGTAGTCTGCCTAAAATGTTTTCCTACCTTACAAGGACAATTTAGTAACTTTACTTCCCATGTAACACATTTTTTTTCCCCCACTGAATAAATAATAAAAGATCTAATAAGTAATTAATATTAGAGCTTTAATAAACATTCTGCATTCTGTTTTATAAACTGATAGATGAGCCACATTTATATGCCACTAATACTGCTAATAGAGATATAATCGTTGTTAACCTGAAATATTCCAATTAATAATTCATTACATTATATTGTCATCAGTGTCCATGGGGTTGAAGTTTGTGCAGAAATATGCAGGTACAGTGCAATTGACACCATTTTCTTCAGTACACGTACAATACTTAATGATCTTTATGATTTATTGTACATCTGAAAATATTTGTTTTGAAGTTGATTGATAATGTCTGATTTCTCTCAGTGGATGTGAGTCTGGATCTTGATACAGCTTATCCATATCTCATCCTGTCTGATGATGGAAAACAAGTCAGTGATGGAGACATTGAGCAGGACGTCCCAGAAAACCCAAAGAGATTTGATGAGAGTTTGAGTGTTCTGGCAGAGCAAGGATTCAGTTCAGGGAAATTTTACTATGAGGTGCTTGTGAAGGGAAAGACTGAGTGGACTTTAGGAGTGGCCAAAGAATCCATTAACAGGAAGGAGGACATTAGCCCAAGTCCTGAGGATGGTATCTGGACTGTGATTCTGAGGAATGAGAATCGATATTCAGCTTGTGAAAATTCATCTATCTTGTTATCTCTGAAAGTGAAACCTGAGAAGGTGGGAGTGTTTGTGGATTATGAGGAGGGTCTGGTCTCTTTTTACAATGTGGGCTCCAGCTCTCATATCTACTCTTTCACTGGTCAGACTTTCACTGAGAAACTCTATCCATATTTTGGCCCAGGTCTTAATGATAAAGGTAAAAACTCAAGACCACTGATCATCACACCTGTCAAATTAAATTAACAAATCCCCCAAAATATGAAACATGAAATCTAGAAAGATTATCTATGCATGTGCATTTATAAGGATTATAATTAGCGAAACAAATAATAATATGATTAAATATTTATAATATTTTGAAATTCTGTATAATGTTATAAACTTCTAGATCTGTAAGGAAATTTCCATTGTCCATTATCTCTCTGTCTCTCTCTCTGTTAACTTGAAATTACCAGTAAAACATTGCAATTCTTGGTTTATATTAGAATAACTACAACATCTGAATAAAGACAACTGTTAAGTTATATTAGATTTCTTGTAAACTAAATTTCTTGGTTGAGTGGGCGTAGTGAATGAACAGCGCTAATGGTTGCGGGTTCGAGTCTCAGTACCGGAGAGAGTGAGGGAAGTGAATGAACAGTGCTCTCTTCCACTCTCATTACCCAAAAATGAGGTGTCCTTGAGCAAGTCACCTAACCCCCAATCGCTCCCTGGGCACTGCAGCAAAAACGACTGCCCACTGCTTCGGGTGTGTGTTCACGGTGTCTGAAGGCCGTCTGGCGGAAGCTAGATATTTTACTTCATTACTTGTTAAATATGGATTTTTCTTTCATTATTCATCACTTTACTTCAGAAGCCCTTCATTATCCCCACGGAGCCGTGTGGAGTACGTTTATGATGATAGATGTGGATGGAGGCACTTTCTTCAGCTTCATAATCGTTGGTATTGCTCACTATAAAGCCATTATAAAATTGCCATTATAAAGCTTGGATGAGTCTGGATATTTATTAACCCTCTGGGGTCTGAGGATTTTTGGGGCCCCGGAAAAGTTTTGACATGCCCTGACTTTTTTGCTTTTTTCAGTTGATCATAAACATATTAATGACAAAAGAGTCATTACACTGTATTCAGCACAAACTAGGCTACAATAATATGTGAGGAATATGTATGTACATGTTTTTTTTTTAAGGAATAACGTTTATGCATGGTTATTGAAAAAACTAAAAACTTAAGTCACTGAAATAAGGCCAAAAAATAATATTAAATCTGTGTTCATAAGAAAACAATATATTCATTTACATTTTTTGTCAAGAAACACAGTATGCATGGATGCATGAATCATCTTGGATAATGCAGTGATTCACATCTGAGAAGACAAAAGATTTGCATAATGACCTCTAATGACCTGCGTAATGAGGCCTTTCAGTCAGGTAGGCTATGTGAAAAAACCCACTGTGATCATGTCTCAAGCTCATCATGATGTATATCAAACATACAGAAAAAACAGCAATACTGTGAAATATTATTACATTACCATGCATACATTGCCATACATACCTCTATGGCATTTCATATAGCCTTTTAGCTTAAAAGCATGCACATTTGGAGAAATATTGATGGGTTCTCTTGTTTATGTCAATTTTCTATACTGAGCAGTAATATTTATTCTATATTTATTGTCATCACTATGAACGCTGGATACTGTTTTAAATTCATACTTGCAGACTGAGGGCGCTCTGTACACCTTTAGTCCACAAATTAATCTAAAGAAGAACAGGCCATGTGACATTCCAGGAACTAACAGAGGCTCCCAGAGATCACTATAATCATGGCTTTAACATTCAGATAAACACTTTTCAAGACAATAAATACACGATTGTGACGATGTATTCATGTATTGCCTCAGAATTTGCATCTGAATAGCGCTCGCTCCGTCCACTCACTCCCGACGTCATGGTGGTTATCCTCTTCCACGTGGGGCAGGTCGATCTGGATGAGAGGCGTGGAAAGTGTTAAGCAGGTTGGGGTCTAGGATGTCGTTTCTGGGTACCCATGAGTGCTCCTCTGGACCATTGCCTTCCCAGTCCACCAGGTACTCCAGTAGACCACCACGCCACCGGGAGTCCAATATCTCATTGACCTGATAAGCGGCTCCATCCTCCAGGATTAGAGGAAGGGGGCTGCACCAGGCTCTGTGGAGACAGAAATGGAAGGGTGGTGAGGTTTAAGAAGTGAGACATGGAAGGTGGGATGGATACGGTATTGTGAGGGTAACTTAAGCTGATAGGTGACTGGGTTGATCTGCTTCGAGATGGTGAAGGGGCCAATGAATCTGGGACTTAGCTTTTTGCAGGGTAGACGCATCCTGATGTCCCGGGTTGACAGCCAGACCTTCTGTCCTGGTTGGTAGACTGGAGTATTGGAATGTCTCAGGTCGGCTGTCATTCTGCATCTGTGCAAAGCTTATTGTAGCTGATGGTGGACTGCATCCCAGACCCTCTCGCCCTCTCGGAACCAGTAGTCGACAGCTGGTACATCTAACAGTTCCCCTGACCAGGGGAAGAGTGGGGGCTGGTAACCGAGCACGCACTGGAAGGGAGTAAGTCCAGTAGTAGGTTGGTTCAGGGAGTTTTGTGCGTACTCGGCCCAACCCAGAAACTGGTTCCAAGAGTCCTGGTGGCCATGGCAGAAGGTATGGAGGAATCGGCCGATCTCCTGGATCTTCCTCTCCGTCTGCCCATTCGACTGCAGATGGTACCCAGAGGAGAGGCTTACGGTCACACCTAGGAGAAAGAAGAATGCCTTCCATACTCCGGAAAAAAACTGAGGTCCACGATCAGATACAATGTCCTCTGGAATTCCGTAATATCTGAAGATGTGGTTGAACATGAGTTCAGCAGTTTCCATTGCAGTAGGCAAACCTCCTAAGGGTATCAGTCGGCAGGATTTAGAAAATCTGTCGATAACCACCAGGATACAGGTACAGTTGACAGTGGCAGGTAGATCCGTGATAAAGTCTACTCCTAGGTGTGACCATGGTCTGTTGGGAACGGGCAGAGGATGGAGTTTGCCGGAGGAAAGATGGTGAGGGCTCTTTGAGATGACGCATTCCTGACAACCTTGCACGTACCTTCTCACATCCCTTGCCATGTTTGGCCACCAGAAGCGCTCCTTCAGCAGCGAGAGGGTTTCATTGACCCCTGGGTGGCCAGTGCCCTGTGATGTGTGGGAAGAGTGGATAAGAGTAGTGCGCCAAGTCCTGTTGATGTATTGCAAACCTGGAGGGCAGCCCGGCGGAGTGTTGGTGGAGGCATTGGAGGAGGGAATGGTGGATTCAGACCATCTGATGGGACGATTATATTCTCAGGCAGAATTGATTCGGGTTTGTCGTTGCTTACTTCTGGAGTGTACAGACGGGATAAGGCGTCTGCCTTAACATTCTTGGGGCCTGGGCGATAGGAGATACTGAAGTGGAAATGTGTGAAGAATAGCGCTCAATGTGCTTGTCATGGGTTCAGTCTTTTGACATCTCTTAGGCACTCTAAGTTTTTATGATTAGTGTGTACTAAGAAGGGGTGCTTTGCACCCTCCAGCCAATGTCTCCACTCTTCAAGGGCCAGCTTGATGGCCAGAAGATTCCTCGTAATTCTTCTCTGCCGGGCTGAGTTTGCATGAGAAGAAGGCACATGGATGGAGTTTGGCTGGATTCCTCTGCTGCTGCGATAACACAGCTCCTACTCCTGTAGTTGATGCATCAACTTCAACAATGAGGGGCTTCTCTGAGTCAGGTGAATGAGGAGCTGTGCGCTGGTGAAGTCTTTCTTTAAGGTGTTAAAGGCTTTGGTGGCATCTGGTGACCCGGACAGAGACTTGGGCTTGTTGCGAAGGAGGTTGGTAAGTGGATTTGCGAGGGAGCTGCGAGGGAGTATATTAAAGCCTCTTTAATATACTGCTCCATGGCCTTCTCCTCAGGGATTGACAACAGGTAGATATTCCCACGGGGCACTGACTTATCGGAAGCAGATCGATGGTACAGACCCTTGGCCGGTGTGGAGGCAGCTTGGAGGCTTTCTTCGGGCAGAAGACATCGCTGAAGGGGGCATAACAAGGAGGGATATCCACCGAACGTTTCTCCACTGGACTTTCGATGGACGTAGTGCAGACAGGGAGCATCTCTGGACGAGGAGAGGAATGCTGTGGTAGAATAGGTAAACAGTTTTCCTAAAATCACATCAGCAGTGGAGTCCTCCAGAACCAGCAGATGTTGATGTTCAATGTGCAGAATGCCGACTTGGAGTTTAACTGGACCAGCACACAGATGTACCCGTTAACGGCTGAGAGGTTTGCCAGTTATTAAATGGATCTGGTAGATGGAGGCATTTAAACGAAACTTAACACTTCGTTTTATTCAAACACTCTGATCCTAGTAACTACATCTGATATTCACTCATAGTTCAATACCATGAAGCAGTATTATCAAAAGCAGTATTTAATGTTATTAAAAGTATGTTTGATGTGTCATAATTCAATTCAATTCAATTCACATTGATTTGTATAGCGCTTTTCACAATACATATCGTTTCAAAGCAGCTTTACAGAGAATGCATGTCAACATTGCAATTTAGAGAATGCAGTGAAGCAAATAATGTAATAATTTAGGCAATTAATTTAGAAACACCGTTAGCAATTTAACTGAAGGTAGAAGCAATGAGCTCCTGGAAAAGTGAATTACAGATTAACAATAATTAGGATATAGAGATTTAGCGTCTTCTGAAGTCCTCGCAGGAGTTGGCGCCCTCTCTTCACAGGTAATATCATGTCAGACTTCAGAAATAGGAAGAACTTGACCAGTAGACAGAATGTTTTTGTTGAAAACATTCCAGGATTATTATTCTTATAGAGGACTTCAATAGACTCCAAACGATTGAAGGTCAAAATTACAGTTTCAGTGCAGCTTCAAAAGGCTTTAAATGATTCCAGATGAGGAATAAGGGTCTTATCTAGCGAAACAATGTCATTTTCGAAGATAATACAACTGTATGCTTTATACATGTTTATGTTTAACACAAATGATCGTCGTGCAAAATCTCAAGAGAATCCCAAAAGTGCCCAAGAAGTCACAAAAAACATACAAATAAAAATCCTTAGAAAAACAATAGGACCTCTGCCCTAAAGGAATTTTCCCATAAAACTGTTTCTATCAAGCTGCAGTTGTGTAAACTGTGATAACTTGATTTTTATAAAAGCTTCTTACACTGTTACACACTTAGCAGGGATGAAATACAAACTGTTCTGTATTCATGATTATAGGTGCAGGAGCTATAGCATCACTGCATGTGAGTAAAAGACTTCAGCGAAAGTGAAACTTAAGAGATAAACAGGAAGCTTCATTAAACAACAGCATTTCATTTCTCTGACAATTTGAAATGAACAACCTGGTCTGATATTCACTCTCAGGTAAGTGATGGAAATGTAAGAGCTAGTTCAGTAGTTTGGTACCATGAAGCAGCATCAGATTGTTGGTAAAAGTACTATTTGTAATTTTTTGGGCTGTAAATCAAAGTTTTATTTTTTGTGGTCATGTCACAAAGACTTTCTGTAATGGGCGAGACAGGAGGTACTTGAACTGGTGACAGAATGAAAAATTAAAACCGTAAAAATGATTTTTCTAGTACAAGTCACAAGTCTTTTAAACAGAGATGACACCTGGTGTTTACAGATGTTTATTTAATGGGTTATTTATTTGAAAAATTACACTTTCTCCCCTTTCTGTCCTGTCTTTTATATATAAAAATATATTTTTGTGATTGTATAAGATGGTGTAATAAAAAACAGTTACATTTGCTGTACTGTGTACTTTAAATTCTTCTTCTGCAGCCCAATAGATCTAACTGCAGCCTTATGAAGCATCAGGCCCGCAGTTTCAGACGGTAAAATAGAGATAGAGCTTATAGTCTCAGTGAGGTTAGGGTTAGTGGTGGAGGCGCTTCCTGTCAGAAACTGCTTTTACGTGTGCCTGCTTATGGCATGTATGACTTCTTTGACTGCTTGACATTGAATCATAGTTTAAGTTGTTATAATAGTATTTATTTGTAATACATTTTAGAACACAAACAAAACAGTGCACATAACTTGTATTATGAAAGTTGCTTTCTTCAGCAATGTAGATGATATATTGTCATTAAAGGGATAGTTCACCCAAAAATGAAAATTTTATGTTTATCTGCTTACCCCCAGGGAATCCAAGATGTAGTTGACTTTGTTTCTTCAGGAGAACACCAATGATGATTTTTAACTCCAACCGTCACGGTCTGTCACGACAGACAAATCCAAATTAAACCCTGCGGCTCGTGACGGCACATTGATGTCCTAAGACACGAAACGATCGGTTTGTGCGAGAAACCGAACAGCATTTATATCATTTTTTACCTCTAAAACACTACTATGTCCAACTCCGTTCAGCATCCGGTTGGTGAGGTCAAAAAACACATTCTGCTGATGGAACTGATGTCTCGCGCTTTGCTCCAATGAGTGCGAGACATCACTTCCGTTGTCAGAGCGGGTTCAGACCTCACTAACCGGATGTGGAGGGCAGTTGGACATAGTAGTGTTTTAGAGGTAAAAAATGATATAAATACTGTTCGGTTTCTCGCACAAACCAATCGTTTCGTGTCTTAGGACATCAATGTGCCGTCACGAGCCGCAGGGTTTAATTTGGATTTGTCTGTGCATGTTTANATACATTTTAGAACACAAACAAAACAGTGCACATAACTTGTATTATGAAAGTTGCTTTCTTCAGCAATGTAGATGATATATTGTCATTAAAGGGATAGTTCACCCAAAAATGAAAATTTTATGTTTATCTGCTTACCCCCAGGGCATCCAAGATGTAGTTGACTTTGTTTCTTCAGGAGAACACAAATGATGATTTTTAACTCCAACCGTCACGGTCTGTCAGACGAATAATGGGTGTAAACGGTAACACCATCTATAAGAGTCAAATAAACACGACAGACAAATCCAAATTAAACCCTGCGGCTCGTGACGACACATTGATGTCCTAAGACACGAAACGATCGGTTTGTGCGAGAAACCAAACAGTATTTATATCATTTTTTACCTCTAAAACACTACTATGTCCAACTCCGTTCAGCATCCGGTTGGTGAGGTCAAAAAACGCATTCTGCTGATGGAACTGATGTCTCGCGCTTTGCTTCAATGAGTGCGAGACATCACTTCCGTTGTCAGAGCGCGTTCAGACCTCACTAACCGGATGTGGAGGGCAGTTGGACATAGTAGTGTTTTAGAGGTAAAAAATGATATAAATACTGTTCGGTTTCTCGCACAAACCAATCGTTTCGTGTCTTAGGACATCAATGTGCCGTCACAAGCCGCAGGGTTTAATTTGGATTCGTCCGTGCATGTTTATTGACTCTTATAGATTGTGTGACCATAGACTCGCATTATAAGACTGACAGACGGCAACGGTTGGAGTTAAAAATCAGCATTTGTGTTCTACTGAAGAAACAAAGTCACCTACATCTTGGATGCCCCGGGGGTAAGCAGATAAACATCACATTTTCATTTCTGGGTGAACTATCCCTTTAATTATCTTTTCAGTCATGGCATCCTCCAGTGGCCCAGCGCTAAATGAGGAGCTCCAGTGCCCCATCTGTATGGAAGAGTTCCCTGATCCAGTCACCACTCCATGTGGACACAACATCTGCAGAACCTGCCTTACAAACAATCAGACCTGCTTCTGTCCATTCTGTAAAGAAAGATCCAGCGAACTTGATCTTGAGAGCAACACAGCACAGAGGTTAACAGAGGTTATGCAAAACTTTAAAGAGAAGCTCAATATAGGAGAATCTGGGGTGGTCTGTGACTTCTGTGATGAAAGACATCACAAGAAAGCTGTGAAGTCCTGCCTGACGTGTCAAAGCTCTTACTGTGATGATCATCTGGAGCCTCATCTCAGAATCCCACGTCTAAAGAAACACAAACTGATCAACGCTGTGGAAAATCTGGAGGATTATATATGCCAGAAACACAAGAGACCTCTGGAGATGTTCTGCAGAGATGATCAGACGTGTGTTTGTCTGTTCTGCACTGAAGAAGAACACAGGACTCACAACACTGTTCCTATAGAGGAGGAGAGTCGAGAGAAGAAGGTAAAGAGATACAGACAAAACACTTTGTGAAATACAGTTCTCTGTTCAGCTCCAGTCATCGTTTGAGTGTTGCTACGAGTTGCTACGAAGCTCTTCGTAGGTGTTGGTGTGACGGTCGCTGCAGCGGTGGTCACTTCTCATTGAGTTCTTCTCATAAAATTCCTTCTGATTTATTCAGCTTTCTAAAAGAGAATTCCTAGCACAGCTGCAGGCTGCACTATATACCTTCTTAGTCTGTGCAGCGGCCATTTACCCTGTGTGCTGCAGCACTTTGAAAAAGAGCAATTTCCCTAAAAGAGCAGCATGGCTGTGACACTGCATCTTTTTAAACATGTCATTCCACCTGTGCGTTTCTGGATGCTGTCGTTACCTGGCTCTGTCTGACATTCACGATCACTGCCTCGCGTGTTTGAGCTTAAAGCACGCTGAGGTAGCATTTGTGGATAAGTCATGTACCCACTGCGGGAAGACCATTGGTTTCTCGGGGCGCCCCGCACTGACCCCCCTGCCTTTCTTCCCAAAGGTGCATGAAGAGATTTCCAAATCATGGCAAGCTCCATTATCCTACTTTAACCGATCTTGCTACCCTCAATGGCGGGTGGCCAAGGGGTTTGTGGAGATTCCCCCAGTGGAGCATGCAGTAGCGATGCAACTGTGTCCACAAAGTGCTGCCACCTGGGGGGAAATCCGCATCTCCCATCTAGGGCTTGTAAGTTCTCATCCGTTCTCATGGCTAAGGCTTACAGAGCCACTGGACAGGCCGCTTCCACCCTGCACCCCATGGCCAAGTGCACCAGGCCAAGGCCCATAAACAGCTGCAAGAGCATAGTTCAGATCCAGATTTGCAGCAGGAGCTGGGCACAGTGACAGACCTAGTCCTACAGGCCACGAAATCATATGCATCATATGCATATGCATCATATGTTAACATTAAAGCTGATGGACATGGACTAAAAGCCAGGAGACTAACATTTTGAATTCATGGGATCTATCATTCATTATTTAAATAAGCTACAAATTCCATGATTAATGTGTTTTTTCTCTGTATGTATCATCAGCTGGTTCAGACAGACATGCAGCAGATGATCCAGGACAAAATGAAGGAGAATCAAGAGAGCGAACACTCAGTAGAGCCGAGAAAGGTGAGTTTTGTTGCCAGTTGTGTATGGAAGCAGATCAGTCTCATTAATAATTCACACAAAAAACATGATGCACACATGCGTTGCCAATTTCACATGAGTGAAACCTAATGAACACACACACACACAAAAACAATTCTTGTGTACGAAACTTAAAACACAATTCATAGATATACAATGGTGCAAAAAAAGATTAGAATGTTTAAAATGTATGAGTTTATCCTCGAATAGGAATGTGTAAATCGTCATTTGCGTGTGAATAGCCTTTGTGTGTATAGTAT
This sequence comes from Anabarilius grahami, assembly GCA_003731715.1. Classification (NCBI taxonomy): domain Eukaryota; kingdom Metazoa; phylum Chordata; class Actinopteri; order Cypriniformes; family Xenocyprididae; genus Anabarilius; species Anabarilius grahami. The sequence continues at coordinate 2,883,030 of RJVU01052173.1, forward strand.
TTAAATAGTAAAAACACACAAATAGTATTTGTGTGTGTATTTTTGAGACTTTCCTGTCAGCGTTCTCTTCGTACTGCCGTCTGTGAAATTGACCAAAATCAGCAAAAATAATAAATTAAGAAATAATGCCTGACTATGCCACCCAAAGAATCTACCTATGAGACTTTACACAGGTTTCCTACCCAGTGGCAAGCAAAACGTGGAGACGCAGGTATCAGTCAAACAACACAAAAAGAAAAAAAAAAAGAAACCCAGTGCACGCCAAAAACCACAGCACACAATGAAGAAACAGCATGGAAGCAACTGTGAACACAGCCGCTCTCCTAACAAGAGCACAAACAAAATACAAACGCAAATTAACCATACGCACCAAAACCTGAACAAAGAAAAATAAATACAATACACCAAATTGCCTTCTGCATTAAAGGGATAGTTCACCAAAAAGGAAAATTCTGTGATCATTTACCCCTGCTCAAGCATATCTTGGCCCCCATTGACTACCATAGTATTTTTTCCCTACTATGGTAGTCAATGGGGGTGAGATCTGCTTGGTTACAAACATTCTTCCGATGGCCGATCGTCAGCTTGGTGTGTTCCTGGATTTACTACAGCCAATAATATACAGTATATTATAACACATAAAATTGTTGGTTTAACATTAACTCATGTAAGGTTCTTTAAGTAAAATTTTTATTTGACAGGCCTCATCATCAGAAGTGGAATCGGCTGCAAGGGCTCTTATTGAGGTGTTAGCCAGGGGCCTGGCTGCATCTTCATCAAGTGGCACATCTTCAAAGAGAGAAAATGTGCGATTGAGCGAGGCAAGTGGCAATACTCCTTTGCCCACTCTGCCGGAACCAGAAAATAGGGTGAGGCAGGCATTGAAAAGGTAAATTTATGGGTTTACATTTTAAAAATTTAGCATTATTAAAATAATTAACACGTGGTAATGACACTTTAAAGGGGACCTATTATGCAAAATTCATTGACTAAAAATGTGTGTTGGCAGTGTGCGAACACAATCACCCAATAGTGATAAAAATCCAACCACTTAATCCCCATAAATCATAAGCAGTGTCTCTGAACAAGCCGTTGTCAGGTTCCTGGCAGTGTGATGTCACAAAAGCCACAGGCCCCACCCATGAATGTTGACAGACACTGCCGTTTGAACATAGAACCGCCCTGAGCGCGTTCACAGCGAGTCCGCCATTGCTGCACTGACAAAAATGTCTCCCAAGCGTTTTAGGTGATCTGTAGCTGGATGGATTAATCCACATAGCTCTCTTCATTTACTCCCTAAATCTGAGCCGCTGAAGATGAGGTGGATTAATTTTGTTTTCAAAGAAAATGCTCCCTCAACTCTACCGAAATTCGTTTATGTCTGAGCAAATCATTTCACAACGGACTGCTTTGTGAACGAATATCAATACGAAGGGACAATACAAAACAGAGACTGTGCTAAAAATGTGCTACTCAAGGATATACAAGTACAAACTCTTCGTGATCCAGCTTACAGTCTTCAGAGTGATATTGCATACGGCAGTAATGAAGGTGAGAGCACTTTGTTACAGTTCATCGGAGTTGATTTACGAATATAAAGTTTACAAGTTTATAAAGCACCACCCGAAAAGGCATAATGTCTTTATATATTTGTTTACTGTTAGTTGTAATGAGTGTTTCTGTGTTCTTCGCTATGTATGTTGATGATAATGCAAGGGAGAGAGAGAGAGAGTTTATGGATAATATTTCAATGCACACTTGCACTGTGTTTTATTAAGCTCTTACAGAGATTTTCTAGACTGAAAACGGATACTTCATCTTTTGTGTGAAGTACAATAAATGTCATAAAACTCCTCTGTAAAGTTTTGGCCATCATTCGGAAGGTACAACAAGCTTGTACTATTATAGTGGATAAAAACAAGAAGAAAATATAAGTTATAACCGTCATTGAACTAAACTATACCTTCTATCTCCATGCACCATATATTCGCAGTTTCTGACATTAGGCCTTAGGCCGAGCACAGCAGCTCCTTTGATTTAAAGGGCACACACTGAAATGGCGCGTTTTTGGTCAACCACAAATTGCGTTTTTGGCAATTTTAACATGCTATAAAAAATTATCTGTGGGGTATTTTGAGCTAAAACTTCACATACACACTCTGGGGACAACAGAGACTTATTTTACATCTTGTAAAATAGGGCATAATAGGTCCCCTTTAAAATACCTAAGAAAAATATATTTTCTTGTCTCTTTCTAACCTTCTCATGAAACACTGTTTATAAATTTGTCTTTTTGTCACTCTGACTGTAGGCAATTCCCAAGTATTTTTAGGACTGAAAATGACCAGCCTAGGGGCAAAAAACGTTTATCTCAGGCCAAACCTGTCAATGTGAAAAAGACAGATTTTCAAATAGATGTTCTCTCCAAACAAACCCTGTTTACTCCAAAAAAAGATGAAAACCTAGAACTTTTACATGCTGGGCTCGGGAAAAGGCTGTTAAGTTTTCCAGACACTTTTAAACACAGTGAGGTATTTGCAAACATAAACATAACACAAGTAAATGTGAAGTAATGATGCAAGTAATATTTTTTTCCCTTGACTTTAATGATGAATGTGGTGTTGTATGCTTGCTTAAGATTGTCACACTGCTTGAGGAAGAATTTCCTAAATTAAAAACTCTTCAGGGGGGCTGGATGTTTTACAAATCTACAGGTATTTATAATTTGCATGTCAAATATAAATGGTTGCATTGATAATTATGGATATTACTGGTGCTGTAGGTAAAAAAGTAATTCAGTGCTTTCTTGATTGTCCTCTGATTTTATGGTCAGGAAATAGTGGGCTGCGTAAGCTGACTTTAATTCCCACTGACTCTGATGGATACTCAACTCGGCTCCTGAAGTCAGTGTCGAAAAATGGGAAGAACATGCTCTTTGTAGTTCCACTCCAAGAGCAGCTTTCCATTGAACCACTACCCTATGATGCTGTGGAGTTTGCAAAGATGCCACCGTCCAACTGTATGAAATGTGGCAAGAAAATACCACTGTCATTGTTGCCCTTGCACATTGAAGAGTGCAAAACAACTGAGACTGTAGGTTCTGTACTCGTATTGTTTTTGACTTTTTTATTTGTTAGATCTATAATGCTTTCTTAATGGTTCCAGTTTAAATCTATTTCCATTAATTTGATAGGAATCTGTAAATGATGTGATTTTGCATGAGGAACATGATGATGAAATTGTTAGTGGAGCCACTGACCAGCCATCAGAGGTATTTGATCAAAATTCATTTTCTGACAAATGCGGAAATGTATTTTGTTCAGCAAAATATGCACACAGAAAACTGCTCTGTGAGGCTATTCTGAAATTCGAGACTTATATGCAACTTTTAATGCCTTCAGCATAATTTTCTAAGGTAGCAAATACAGTGTTCAACTAATTTAAATTGAAAGAAATGTTTATTAAGCTAGCACATTTCTTTACTTGTGCCAGAAACAAATGAGAATATTCATACATTTATCTTTACAGATTTGTCCCATTTGCCAGATTTCTTTCCCAGCCGATGTCTTGCCATATCATGCAAGCATGTGTGGTGAAGGGTAAAGTTATGCTACAATACATAGAATACCTTAAAGAATTAGTCCACCCAAAGTTGATATTTCTCTCATAACTTACTGACCTTCATTCCATCTCAGCTGTTGGTGACTTTTGTTCATCTTAGTCAAATTAAAGATATTTATTATTTATTCACAGGGAGGAAGGAAGACAGGAACCAACAATTTGAAAGTTTAGCAGTCACATTTATAAAGCAAACTATTATTCCTCATTAGTCCAGTCACTCAAAGTCTTCTGAAGAGACATATCCGTAATTAAAATGTTTTAAATAAAAGGTGAGTGATCCATGTTGTTAAATACATTGTTTGTTAAAGATGTGGAATTACCCTGAACAAAATTATAAACACTTTTGTTTTTTGCCCCCATTTTTCATGAGCTGAACTTTTTCTATGTACACAAAAGGCCTATTTCTCTCAAATATTGTTCACAAATCTGTCTAAATCTGTGTTAGTGAGCACTTCTCCTTTGCTGAGATAATCCATCCTCCTCACAGGTGTGGCATATCAAGATGCTGATTAGACAGTATGATTATTGCACAGGTGTGCCTTGAGCTGGCCACAATAAAAGGCCACTCTAAAATGTGCAGTTTTATCACACAGCACAATGCCACAGATGTCGCAAGTTTTGAGGGAGCGTGCAATGGCATGCTGACTGCAGGAATGTCCACCAGAGCTGTTGAATGTTCATTTCTCTACCATAAGCCGTCTCCAAAGGCGTTTCAGAGAATTTGGCAGTACATCCAACCGGCCTCACAACCGCAGACCATGTGTACCCACACCAGCCCAGGACCTTCACATCCAGCATCTTCACCTCCAAGATCGTCTGAGACCAGCCACCCGGACAGCTGCTGCAACAATCGGTTTGCAAAACCAAAGAATTTCTGCACAAACTGTCAGAAACCGTCTCAGGGAAGCTCATCTGTATGCTCGTCGTCCTCATCGGGGTCTCGACCTGACTGCAGTTCGTCATCGTAACCGACTTAAGTGGGCAAATGCTCACATTCGATGGCGTCTTGAGAAGTGCTCACTAACACAGATTTAGACAGATTTGTGAACAATATTTAAGAGAAATAGGCCTTTTGTGTACATAGAAAAAGTCTTAAATCTTTGAGTTCAGCTCATGAAAAATGGGGGCAAAAACAAAAATGTTGCATTTATAATTTTGTTCAGTGTAGTTTAAAAGCACAATATGTAGGATTTTTGGATTAAAATATCCAAAAACCACTAGAACAGTGTTATATACAGTATTTTGTTGACTTGTGCACTTATATTATACCGAATGTTTCCAAGAATGTTTAAATCCAGAGAAATAAGTCATTTTTACATAGGACATGAACCGTGTACATGCGTCGCATATCAATGACACCATACCCGTGTTAGCCTCGGTTTCCGGTTTTATTTTGTAGAAACCATGGAAACATCAGAGATGCTTTAATATATGTTTTATTCGACAAGGGAACAACTGTTTGGATACATTTATAGACAGAAAAACTAATCACTGTTATCAATCATTCTTATTGTTTGAATTTCATTTTCTTACCATGTTTTACCATTACTAATATCGATCTAGCTTACTGCAGTGCGCAAAAAGTGATTTATAGCCGCCACAGAAGCATAAGCACAGAGTAATGTTATCTAATATGATAAACAGCGCTGCATTACACCACATATGCTTGACAAGAAGAAGCAGAAGCGGCGACTGTGGAATAAAAGTTCCGCTGCTCTCGAGGCGTGTGTAGCGCTCGTCTCTCATTAGTAATTGCACCAGCAGCCTCGTTCAGCTTGCACAGCACTCACCCTGCTCTGCCTCATGCGACAGTGATGTTGATAATCTCATCTATTCTTTTCCACCAGCGTTGAGGTGAAGACGACATATCCAATGAATCAATTTCGGCATCATCAAGCTACACCTTTGTTTGACTAGGCGACCTCTAGTGGCGAAAAACTACATAGTGTGCCTGTAAAATAAATACCTTAAAATAGACAAAGATGAACATCAATAGTCAACATCTGAGATAGAATGGAGGTGAATTGATTCTTGGGTGGACAAATCTTTTAATTAATTCCATAAAAGACATCTTTAGCTATAAATCTTTAGCTATAAAGATTTTATTTTGTCTATTTAAAATGGATGTCTCTTTTTCTTAATTTAATGTGCAAGAATTTCTACACGGGTTGGATAAACAAAGTTGTATGTGCCATGCATATTTTAGAGAAAGGAGTTTCAGTGACAGTGATTCTCCAAGCACTTCTACAAGACACGAACAACCAGGACCCTCAACTGTGCATTCATACACATCACTATCAGCAGGTTGTGTACCACACTTTCTGCTTGGTTAGCGCTATTGTACTGCTATGAAACAAGTGCATCTAAATGTAAAAATTGTAACTTTTTCTGTATTGTGGCATTGTTTTTAGCCCTAGATTTTGTTGTACAACTATATTTGTGAAATGTGTAACATGTGAATTTCTTTTTCAGCATGGAAATATGAAACTGACCCTCAGAAAGCATCTCAAATATTCCGTGCGGAATTGCTTTCCGAAAATAAGTTCTGTCCACCTATGTCACTAATGATCAACCAATTTGATACTGTGGACGAGCAGGACAGAACACTGATTTCATTTTATAAAAAGAACAGTACTAACTGGTCAGCTCCATTGAGATGTAGTTTGATAGGTATTACGTGCTAACATTATTTGAGGCAACCGTTGTTTGTACAATTTGTGAAATGTACTTGAGATTGCTATTTACAATTTCGTTTTAGGAGATGAAGCTGTTGGCACAGGAGTCAACCGTCATATCTTTTCAATGATTATGCAAAAACTGAAAACAGGCTTCTCTTTAAATTTGGGTATGTAATCAGTTGCAATTCTATTTCACAAACACATAGTTATTTAAAATGCGATCGTGAAAGTAGCTACAACATGCGCAAGTTGTTGTCCTGCTTCATGTTTGTCACCAATGAACTGTATGAAGTGTAAGCTGGTCTACGTAGGTGTGGAGTGAGGCGGGTGCGTTAAATCATTTTAACGTGTTATTGTTCTATAAATAACTAATTAAATTAATGTGTTAAATCAACATCCCCCCTCCCTACACACTGATGTGCCAGGTGGTCAGCAGATGGACTCAAACCAGTCAATCTGCTACCAACATTTTTGGACGACTGATCATTGAGATCACTTTTTTTTCTCATCCTGATGGTTGTAAACATTAACTGAAGCTCCTGGTAGTGTTGTTGTCAAGATCACCTAAACCGAGACCAAGTCGAGACCAAAACCATTGTGTGTCAAGACCCTTTGGGGGGTTGAGACCATGACAAGATCAAGACCAAGGCAAGTCAATACTGAATCAAGACCAAGACCAGACTAGCACTCCTCAAATTCATCTGAAAGATCCACATTTACTGCCTGAGAAATGTCTTATTTTTAATCAATATTTACAATTAGAAGTAAAGCTGCAAGCAGCGATGAAAGGGCCCTCGCACCCGGGCTCACTACCACCTGGTGGCCTTAGGAAAACGGAATAGTGGGCGACATACATGTAAGTGAGTAACAGGTGGCGCTTTGACTGTAACTGAATATTGCCATGTAGGTGTCTTGAGGCCAGGACTATTATCAAACATGTGAAGTTTGGAGCAGATCAGACATTGTATGCCTGAGTTACAACAACTTCTTGTTTCACGGTGTTAATCGCGTACATTTGCACTTAGCCAAGTGTTGCATGATATAACATGTTTCTAGTATGTTTGGTACTTCGTGGCAGAAATGTGTTTCTGGGAGTGAATTGCAGTGTAAAGTGTGCCATTTCCTGTTGCCAGCAGGTGGTGCTATGACTAACTGACATGACATGTAGATGTCTTCCAAATGCGGCCAAGACCAAGACTTTCAAAAAATGG
>RJVU01052530.1:8597-25609 GCA_003731715.1 Anabarilius grahami
TCTGACCTCAGAAGACTACAGAGGGTAGTCCGTTCTGCTGAGCGAATCATTGGCACAACCCTCCCCACTCTCCAAGAACTGTACTTATCCAGAGTGAGGAAAAAGGGCAAAGAAGATCACTCTGGACCCCTCACATCCAGCACACTCCCTCTTTGAACTGTTGCCATCTGGTCGACGCTACAGAGCCCTGAGCACCAGAACGACCAGACACAGGAACAGTTTCTTCCCTCAGGCAATCCATCTCATGAACACTTGACAAACATGGAACACACAACACTATTACACATTATTTACTTAAAACACTTACTTATATTTCAAATTTGCACACATAACTGTACATACAATTGTCTATATTATATATTGTTTTTTGCTTCTTCTTTTTTTGCACTTTGTCTGTCTTGTAAATTTGTATATTATTATTTTATTCTTTTTATTATGTGTCGTGTCTTGTCGCTGTTACTCTGTTGCACTGTGGAGCTTCTGTCACTAAAACAAATTCCTAGTATGTGTAAACAACATACCTGGCAATAAAGCTCTCTTTCTTTCTTTCTTTTCTTTTTCAATTAATACACTTCTTAATTACATTACATTACATTTTTACATTATTACATTATGTTGTCAATAAATTACCTTTATCGGTAAGTTTTGTCCACTGCCTGACATCATCTACCCAATGTTCCCTTTCACCAGACATTTTCTTTAATGAGCAGGATGCGCTTTCATTGAAATGTCATTAGATTGCACCGGCAAGTGTCACACCGTCACACTTCGCAGGCACGCAGTAATGGCGGCAGGCAAGATGGCAGCGCCCATAGAGTTTGCAGCGGATTTGTGTATAAAAACACAGATTTTTGAGCATTACTGGAACTGAAGGCGTGACAATGAACACGAAACACACGTGATCGTTGTCATGCGGTGAATCCGGCCAATCGTGAAACAGCTGTGTCGTCATCAGAGCTCGTGCAGCTCTTCTTAAGAAACTGCGCTGGCTGCCTCTGGCGGCTGATCTCGAATCGCTCTCGCGGTACTTTGAAGCCATACGTCACAGTCACATGGTGTCGGCGCTGTCTCAAGTCGGACAAAATTTCTTACCGGCATGCACTGCTTCAAGTCAGCCGCCGATCGGTCTGTGCGGCGCTGCATGAGCTCGAACACACCTATAGTTGAGTGTTGAACACATGATGCATCGTTAGGAGGTAGTAGTTTTATTATCCGATGATCGCGTGGCCATGTGTATTTAACACGTGTTTTATTTTGTTTGTTTTTTAGTATTATGGCTGGATGGTTGCCCGAGTGTCATAAACCAAAATAACGGATGGTACATCGAGGTATTATTTTTATTTTTATTTAAAAAATAAAGGGTTTAAAAAAGGAGTTTTAAATGTTTTAATGATTTTAATGTTTTTCCGTAATGTTTATTTCTTTTAAAATGTTTTGGGTATGTGACTTTTCCTTTGTATTGTAAATATTTATTTTCAGTAATGGATTGTGTTCTCCCTTACAGGGATGCACGATTACAGTTTATTTTGGGTTGAATTATTGTTGAGATTGTGTTTATTTTCTTTATTTTTGGGGGGTTGGCCAAGGGAGAACTGAGGTCACACCAAAGACAAAAAAAGGACTAAGTAGATCATAGTCATTTTACAGTGTTGACTTATTCGTTCTATTTGCATTACCCACAGTTAATACTATTGTTTGTTTTGTTTTTTGTTGTAGATTTCTTTTTGACCTGATGGTGGCTGTGGGGTGGCCTTCACTGGTGGATAGCAGTGGTGTGGTGGTTTGGTCACTTTATTTTTCTTTCCTTCTAGGTCTACAGTGTGATTTGCCGTGAGCTTGACTGCAGTGGGATTACGTTTGTCTGTATGCCATTTCTGTCTTCACAACCTAGGTAACCTGTGGGTTTTGTTTATTTTTGTTTTATTTTTATTTACAAATAAATAAAATAAAATTATTATTATTTTTTTTTTCTTTGTGGGTAATTGCATTGAAGGTCTGCTGCATCCTTTTAACATGTTAATGTTTTTTTCGTAATTATATTATTTTCTTTTGAATAAAAATGTTTATTGAAGCTTCACTACCGCCTTCTGCCTGATTATTTCCCTCTTTTGGGTTATGATGTCACATTACAATTTATCAACATTACGACAAAATGTAAAACATAAACGTAAATTATCATGGGGCTAATGAGAGAGTATGATTCCACCGCTATCTCTGACAATTATATTACCTTAAACGGTTCATTGACAACGCAAAACCAGCCCGTGATTTGCAAATAATGCAGTTACTATTCCAGTGTTCATAACATACACAGTTACTTTTACAGTAATTTTATTACCTGAAAACCAGGTCAGGCCGTTCTGAGATTTTTTTGGGCGATCCTCGAAGACAATATGGTTAGAAAAGGCAGGGCTTAGCAAAAGGGTGGTTTATTTAAGATATCTATAAAATAATTTAGTCAGAATGTTCATTCAAGATATCAACACTGAAATTCTTCCTAGTCACAAAGCTGAATGCAGATATCTCCAAAGAAAGATCCTCCTAGTCAAAAAGCAGACTGAGATATCTATAATTAAAGTGAAGATATCTTTAAATGAGTTTTGACAAGGACAAATTCCAATTCAAGATATCTCTAAATCCAGTTCAAGATATCTACAACTGTAATTTGACTAGTAATAAATTAAAGATATCTACATATGTATTTTTTGGATATATCTCCAATTTGATTATGACTAGACAAAACCCAGTTAAAGATTTCTCAAATTATAATTAGCACTAGTGGCGATTAGAGATATCTCTTTGAAGATTTTGAAGTCAATGGAAGAATATGACTTGTCATTAAAGCATTGTAGATATCTGTTATTTATATTACGACTAGTCAAATTAACATTGTAGATATCTTCAATGCATATTTTGACCAGTCACAATCACATTGTAGATATCTTCATTGCAATTACGACTAGTCAAAATTGCAGAAGAGATATCTGGAACTGGAATTATGACTAGTCAAAACTGATTTATGACTAGTACGGGAAGGAGTATTTAATGCTAAAACGGCTTGCCATACTTGGACCCAGAAACGGTGTTCCTTACGTCACGACTTAAGCGAATTGAACAAAGTGGCTGGCCGTCACCGATCACGTGGTTATGGCAAAACTAATCATACAGTGCTTCACTGTGAGATGTTTCCTGAGGGAAGCGTTAGCAGTCCAATTCTGTTTAACATTATGATTAACGACATCTTTACAAAGGTAGATAGGGGCATTGGAAGATCTTTATATGCAGATGATGGAGCACTGTGGAAAAGAGGGCGTAATGTAAAGTATGTGGAAAAATGTTTGCAGAATGCTGTTAAAATGGTAGAAAACTGGGCAAATGAATGGGGCTTTCGTTTTTCAGTAGATAAAACTCAGGTAATTTGTTTTGCAAAAAGGAAAAGTAACCCTACAATTAACATTAAATTGTATGGACAAGAAGTGAAACAAACAGCAGTTGTGAGGTTTCTAGGTATATGGATGGATTTTAAACTGAATTTTAGTATACATATACAGAAACTGGTTGACAAATGCAAAAAAGCATTAAATATTATGAGGTGTTTAGCAGGAGTTGATTGGGGAGCATGTCGCCAGTCCCTTAAAATAATATATTGTGCTCTAATAAGATCGGCAATAGATTATGGCAGTATGGTATATTGCACTGCATCCAAAACACATCTTGTAAAACTAGAGGCAATTCAGTCACAAGCTATGCAAATTTGTTGTGGAGCGTTTAGATCCTCCCCATTATCAGCAGTGCAAGTAGAGATGGGTTTAATGCCTCTAGTAATTCGTAGGCTCAAGTTAAAGATGAGGTATTTCATAAGCATAAAGGGACACTCGGACAGTCACCCAGTTAAAATGGTGTTGGAGGACTGTTGGGAATATGGACATAAAAAGTTATCAAGTTTTGGATGGAAGGCCAGTGAGGAAGCCCGGAGAATAGGATTAAGTGATTTCAATGTTGCCCCTACTGTGGCTAGGTCAGCAATTCCTCCTTGGCTTTTCCCAATGCCTTTGATTGATATCCAATTGCTTAAAGAAAAGCATAACGATACAAATAGATTAGAAAATGTAGGTATACAGCAATACATAGATCAAACTTATTATAATGCAGTGCAAATATATACTGATGGTTCAAAAGACCCAGAATTTGGGAAAACAGCAGTAGCGGTATATATTCCACTTTTTAACATTAGAATGTCAAAAAGAACTTCAGATCATATTTCGGTATTCACTGCAGAAATAATAGCAATATGTCTAGCACTTCAGTGGATAGAAGAAATACAACCAACAAGGGCAGTGATTTGTACAGATTCTCTATCAGCTCTAAATAGCTTGGAAAGTGGAACATCATCAGCAAGGCAAGACATGATAAATTAAGTAATGCAGAGTCTCTACAGAACAAGACAGTATGGAATTCTGGTAAATCTTGTATGGGTTCCATCGCATATGGGTGTGAAAGGAAATGAGGAGGCTGACAATCTGGCTAAACAGGCATTAAATCATTCACAAATTGACGCTGAAGTGGCATTAAGTAAAACAGAAATGAAAGTGATAATAGCGAAACAAATACAGGAAATTTGGCAGAAGGAATGGAATGAAGGAACAAAAGGTAGACATGTTTACTGCATTCAAGGAAAAGTTGGTTCAGAGAGAAGAAGATTCGGAAACAGGAAAGAGGACGTTTTAGTCACAAGAATGCGTATTGGACATTGTTTATTAAATCAATGCTTACAAAGAATTGGTAAATATGAGAATGGAAATTGTGATAAATGTGGGTTAGCTGAAACTGTAGAACATGTGCTTATAATGCGAAGCTTATGAAAGAGAGCAGTCCCAGCTAAGACACGCCTTAAGAAATATAGATATCAATGAGCTGACACTTCAGGTTCTCCAAGGAGAAGGTACCAAACAATCAAGAATTTACCATGAGTTATTTATATTTTTAAAGGAAACAGGATTATTTAATAGGATGTAAAACTCCCTTCTGAGTAAACTCTTATATATGAATTTTATTTATTTATTTATTTTTTTGTTGAAAGAGTAGATCTAGCTTAAACTTCCTTTCCAATATGCGCTTCACACTCCATTTCAGTAGGTGGCGGGAATGCACCTTTTAAGTTGGTTTGCCAACCGCCATAAAATCCTAGAAGAAGAAGAAGAAGAAGAAGACCTCGAATCTCTCTCTTGGTACCTTCAAGCCATACATCACAGACCTATGTCACAGACACATAGCGTCGGCACTGTCTCAAGTCGGACTGATCGATCGTGTGTCGAGAAATCCCGAAAGCTTTCAGTGAAGCGCGTATCCAGGCTTGTAATATCCGGAGCCATAAGCCACAGTCTTTTCGGCCGGCACAGAACGTAACACCACTAGTCGAAACAAACTTTCACTTTGGGTGTGGCGTCCGCACGACAACAACTTCATCTGCTTCCATTTTTCGGTAAATAAGGAGAAAATGAAGGTCTTTATTTGGATCACATTGTGTGCATTCTACGTGTTTGGTAAGACATTTATTTGTTACACTCTCTTCCATAAACAATAAAAACAAATGGTGCTGTAACGCACTTTACATTCGATAGAAATGCATTATTTCAAGCTAATACAGTTAATAATACAGGTAGCGTCGGATTTACGCTACTCTACAACAAGTAAATCCACTTCACCAGCTAAATATTAAATGTACAGAACTATCGCAAAACAACTTGGGTAAAGTTGGTTTTATATTCGCACATTCGGACTTCTGATCAATTCAGACTTTCCAATAAATGTGCAATAAATTAATGTTTGCGAATTTTAAGCAGCGACCTGATATTGACAACCAACGATTGTCAATTTACAACATTTTTCACAGTCGATCAAAATAGGCAAGTATTGTTTTAATGGCATATTTACTTGTGAATGTCCACTGAATGTCCAATGTAGTGTGATTAACAAGCTATTGAATACGGATGTCCGAATGTGCGAATATAAAACCAACTTTACCGAACTCGCAAAACGGAAGTTCAAAGACATAAAGATGGCGGCGCGCTTGTTTCTCTGGCGCATAAGGTCTTACAATAAAGTAATAATTCTTAATTTCTGATAGGAATGCAAAATCCTGAAGAAAACAATCGGTAGTAATTGATCTTCTGAATAGAACTCACAGTGTACAAACTTTTAGTCCAAAAGTGCGCACATAAGGAGAAATACATGTTTATCTCAGATTTCGTTAGATAGAATAGAACCAGGGTAGCGTTTCCCAAAAGCATCGTAAGCCTAGTTGATCGTAGCTCCATTGGTTTCAATGGAACTACGATCAACTTAAGCTTACGATGCTTTTGGGAAACGCAGCCCAGGGCAGTACGTAGAGTTTCAAAATGTAGTTTGTTATGACTTGGGTAAAGTTGGTTTTATATTCGCACATTCGGACTTCTGATAAATTCAGACTTTCCAATAAATGTGCAATAAATTAATGTTTGCGAATTTTAAGCAGCGACATGATATTGACAACCAACGATTGTCAACTTACAACATTTTTCACAGTCGATCAAAATAGGCAAGTATTGTTTTAATGGCATATTTACTTATGAATGTCCACTGAATGTCCAATGTAGTGTGATTAACAAGCTATTGAATACGGATGTCCGAATGTGCGAATATAAAACCAACTTTACCGAACTTTTGTTATGGGGGTACGGACTTGGGTAAAGTTGGTTTTATATTCGCACATTCGGACATCCGTATTCAATAGCTTGTTAATCACACTACATTGGACATTCAGTGGACATTCACAAGTAAATATGCCATTAAAACAATACTTGCCTATTTTGATCGACTGTGAAAAATGTTGTAAGTTGACAATCGTTGGTTGTCAATATCATGTCGCTGCTTAAAATTCGCAAACATTAATTTATTGCACATTTATTGGAAAGTCTGAATTTATCTGAAGTCCGAGTGTGCGAATATAAAACCAACTTTACCAAGTGGGGTACGGGGGCATGCTCCCCCGAGAAAATATAGATTTCCCCGGTGTACATATGTGCATTTTAAGACGTTTTAAGGCCAGCAAATTGGATAAACGGTTTTAAAACCATGTCAACAAATAGCACATTGAGGCAGCAATCGCATGTTTGGTAATTTCATGACTTAACTTACAACAGAACAACGACCATCATTGCTTGTAGTTTCTTTTTTTGTTCATTTAATGCAAGCTATAATAAAGTAATATGCAGCGCGCTCTTCGTGTGATATTTATTAACTAACTTTATTTTAAATGATATAAGTCACAGTGAAAGCATGCTCTCTAAATGCGCACCGACACTAATCTGATCTACAAGACAACATCACGTCGTACACTGTAAAATCCAATAAGTAAACCTTACTTAAAAAAAGCATGCAGACCGATTGCCTTGAAAAAAACAAGTAAGGTGAAATAGGAATAGTATGTAGAACTAACAAGTGCCAGTCTAGTATTGTACACTTACAAGAGAGTTCCAGTAACTTAAAACAAATGTGTACCCTTGTGATTTGTACCTTAAGAGACCAGTTTTGTACCTTTGACAATTTTGTACCTTTATTTAACAGTACAAAAAGGGTACAAAATTGGCTTTGACAGCGTACATTCGTTGACTATAATGAGATATATATATATTTTACACACACATGCTGAATTAAAATCAGAATTTATTAAATCCTTTTCATTTTCACATTTTACAACATTTCATTTGAAACACATTTTGAAACACTCCATATGAGTCCATCTTGCCGGGTGTTAAAAAGTAACACTGAAGCAGTGTTAAAGTTAATGAGATAATTGATTGATGATTGAGTGATGATTGACAATTAGTGGAGACACCTGATGATAATAAGCAGAATCATTGAAGGAAAGAGAGAAAAAATGTGTTAATTAATGTTTTATTGAATGTTTCATTTCAAGTCACCATGAAAGAGGTCAGCGTTTGCTTTAGTTGGGCTCTTGACTCTTTACCTTTTGTTATTAATTTTTCTCTGGCTGCTCCAACTTTGTGTTTGTAAAACGCATTTGTTATGGTCAGAGAAAATATGATCTGGTCACAATATAATTTGATAATATAATCATCAATTGATGGCGTTTAGAGTCTAAATCTCTGACTGTGTGCTTGATGTGTAGCTTTAGTATTAATGATTGTAGACCAGTGATTTTACAGCTTGAGATACAACGGCATGACTTAAGAATAATACATTATGCACTGAAGCTCCAGTGTTTAAACACACACAGACATCAAGAATCAGCATATGATTCTCAAGAACGGTGACGATAAATAAATACAAAATACTGACAAACAGATCAACTCTGAACATCACAAAACAAGCTACTGTCACAACAAAACAACAGAAAAATAAAAGCAAACATGAACAATCTACGAAACTTACAGGACAATTCAGCTGCATAATTTATTCATGCAGCAATGCATGATGGGAGCCATGGATGAGTTTTGATTGGTGGCTCCCATCATGCACTGCGACATGAAGCACTTTGTTTGATTGTCACCATTGTTGAGGGTCATATGCTGATTCTTGATGTCTGTGTGTGTGTCAAAAAAAACCCTTTAGATTATAAAAGCTCTGCTGGATCTCAAGTGGTAACAGATTTACTATAACAAAATATTATAACATCTATATCAGCAGTCAGTACTGGATGTCACCAATGAATCTGGCCATTTCACAAATGCCATAAAACACACCCATTATGACTGTGCTTCCCAAAGCATTGTAAACCTAAATTGATCAACTTTGGCTCACTGCACTTTCAGGAAACTCAGCTCAGATCAGAGTTTCTCTGGTCATAACAAATGGGCTTTACAAACACAAAGTTGGAGCAGCCAGAGATAAATTACTGTTATTAAATAGAGTCAAGATCCCAACTAAAGGAAATGCTTTTCACCATCATGGTGACTTCAAACTAAACTTTCATTAAAACATTAACATCTAAACATCTGTTAATTCTCAATAAGAACTTTTGTTGATGTATGACAGAAATCAAATCAAACTGGTTAATAATAAGTGTAATAATGTTTAATGGCTGGAAGTCAGTTGTAGTTGTTGTGTCTCTCTCTTTTTCTCTTGTTGTTTCTTCAATGATTCTGCTTATTATCATCAGGTGTCTCCACTAATTGTCAATCATCACTCAATCATCAATCAATTATCTCATTAACTTTAACACTGCTTCAGTGTTACTTTTTAACATCCGGCAAGATGGACTCATATGGAGTGTTTCAAAATGTGTTTAAAATGAAATGTTGTAAAATGTGAAAATGAAAAGGATTTAATAAATTCTGATTTTAATTCAGCGTGTGTAAAATATATATATATCACAGTCAACGATTGGACGCTGTCAAAGCCAATTTTGTCCCCTTTTTGAAGGGTCAATTTTTGTACTGTTAAATAAAGGTACAAAATTGTCACCAAAGGTACAAATCACAAGGGTACAAATTTGTACCTTTGTACCATTGTACCCCTAAAGGTACAATTTTGTACTTTTTTTTCTAACAGTGTACAGAAAATGAATAAAGTAATCAAATATAAAATAACAGCATATTATCTTCACTGTATAAGTTAAATAAAGATAATTAATTATAAATAAAGATTCTTTGTCATTTGTTGTCTGATTACTGCTACAGTCTGTAACTTTTTTTTGGTTAAAAATGATCCTTGAATAAGTACATAACCAGCAAATGTTCAAAACTTGCTCCTTAGCCCGATTTACAATGGTGAGCTTGTAATAATGTTTGTAATAAAATCATTACTGGTAGATTTTTAGATGCAGCAGTTTGTCTTTGCGTCATTACGTCACATCTGTTTACATTAAGAACGAGTCCCAGTTAGTAGGCTATGGATCATTTATAGCCTTTTCTCACAGTTTTGAAAAATGCTACAGAAGAGTGGGAGGGGGATGAGGGTAGACTGACAGCACAGCAGCGGCTTCTGATTCAGACAGTTTTATTTCGCTCTCATTAAAAGCATAAAAAAAAAAAATGGTAACGCTTTAGATTACAGCCCGGAAAGTACTGCATAATTAAAACTAATTTACAGCGTAACTTTCGATAATTATAAAGTAAGTATGTGTAAGTATAGGGGAACAATATGCAAAGTCTTGGTAATAAAGGGGTAACAACCAGGAAAATAACAACTTAATTATACTGTAAGTATTTTAGAACTAAGGGGTAAATACTATTATGATAGACAACAATCTTACATTTGGGAGCTTTTTAGCGAGAAAGTGCACTGATTAAGTTGTTTTAAGGCAAGTAGAAAGAACTATTGCAATCTTTTTTAATACATGGGGAAATATGCTTTTGTTTCATGTAGTTACAGGTTAAGTATGACATTGGGGGTTGTAAATTAAAGTGGAGCTTGTTACACTCTTATTTCAGGTAGTTATAGGGTAAGTAATAAAAACAAACGAAACGCAAACAATCTGATATCACAGACTCTGAAACCTTTATTTGAAAAACATTGCCATTGATTTTTTTGTTGAAATTTCAACATTTTTTCAACATTAATTGCGGATGCAAAAGTGATGTTGATTCAACGTGATTCACATTAACATTGATTTAACATTGTTTCGATTAGTGTTGCACGATATACCGGTACTAGAAAGGTATCGCGATACCCTGCTTTTAAAAACGGCCCGGTTCTTCATTTTATTAGTACCTGTACTTTGAGTGCCAGCTGTATTTCCTAACGTGTGACAGCAGGGGGCAGTGTGCGTGCAGCGCGCTGCTTCTAAGGCACTTTGAGTTCGTGTTTATTCCTCTCAACGGCGCAACGGCTTTTATGGTGACGAAACGAGAGGTATGGTTGCAAATACAGGTGCTCTTGCAGACCGTCCACAAATTGTCGAGAAAGCAGATGCACGAAGCGAACTATGTCATTATTTTGCTTACACTGCCGACAGTCAGGGCAAGCCCACGGACACCACAAAGCCCGTCTGCAAAAGATGTTACAAAATGACGCAAGCGAAGGGAGTCAAAAGCATCTTGCCGACAAACATCCCGATTTGTACAAAGAATTTAAAGAGCGACAGGTTAGTGCGATACCAGCATTATGTTTATGCTCTCAAACATTAAATGAGTGTTTATTATTTATTTTACTCGTGCAAGCAGACCTGAGGTGTAT
Organism: Anabarilius grahami; assembly: GCA_003731715.1. Classification (NCBI taxonomy): domain Eukaryota; kingdom Metazoa; phylum Chordata; class Actinopteri; order Cypriniformes; family Xenocyprididae; genus Anabarilius; species Anabarilius grahami. The sequence goes on from RJVU01052530.1 coordinate 19,776, forward strand.
TATTGAGTCTAAGTTTAATAAGTGATATCTGGTTGCAAAAATAAAATTAATTTAAAGATACATAAATATGTGAAGGGTATTTACAGTTATTTTAAACCAATTTATGCTTTAATAACATTGCTCTAAGTATTTACAGTAATCTAATTTTTACAATAATCTTACTGTCAAAAACACCTACATGTATAAAAAAACTGCAAAAATAGCATAACAGCAAATAATTTACAATTTTATTGATCATGAAAATAATAAACATAAAAAATTATATTAAATCTAACTCTAACTTCACGGCAATGAAGCTCAAATCCAGAATGATCAGCCTGCACACTGGTGAGGAAATAAGTTCTGTCATGTGTGTTATTTATTTACTTTTCCTGCTGTTTTAGGTTTTTGCCGTAGTATCTTTTAAGTATCGGTATCGTGATATTTAAGTTAGGTATCGTATCGAAGTCAAAATTTTGGTATCGTGACAACACTAGTTTCGATCATTGCTTGCTATCTGGGTTAGTCCATTCACACATGAAAATTGGACAACTAATCTCTCACCTTGCGAGTAATCTGTGTCAGAAGTTTCTTTTGTAAACCATCTCTTGGAACACTTTGGGTAATAGGCATAATAGTCATTATAAAGTTATGAAAATTCATTAATTTACAAATATATGTATAGAGAAAAGTGAAGCATGCATTATGCATCCAGTCATATTTCTATACTCACAATTTTTATGATCTGTAGAAAAAACATATCCTGTGTTAAGGTTTGGCACATAATTATCTGTTGATTTCTTCTCCAGGTGCGTCTGGTGTTGGTGCAGATGAAGAGTCAGTGTCTGTGAAGGAGGGAGATTCAGTCACTCTAAACACTAGTGTTACAACAGAACAAGAGGAGATTTCATGGTATTGTAATGACTCTCGTATAGCTCAAATCACTGGAGGTCAGAGTAAGATCTGTACAGATGATCCGTGTAAAGTGATATTCGGAGACAGACTGAAGCTGGACAGTCAGACTGGATCTCTGACCATCACAAACACCAGAAACCCTGACTCTGGAAAATATACACTACAATTCATCACCGGCAGTGGCAGAACAAAGACCTTTCATGTTTTTGTTCAAGGTGAGTCATTGTTTAAAAGTCTTGTACTTTAAAATCACATCATTAATGTGTTTAGTGATATTTTTTTGCAGTGACATTCAGAAGTGTTTTTCTCTTAACCTGTATAATAATTCACATACAGTATAAAAATCACTTCTTCAAAAACACATACTGTTAAATTTTATATTTAACTACAAATTTAGTTCAGTGTGATTTAAAACCGAATCATTGATGAGCAGTTAGTTAAGTTAGCTCTTTCAGGTTAATGTAATTTTTTTTCATTCAGCAAAAGATCCTCCAGCAGCTCCTGAACAAGATAAAGAGAAGAGAACGTCACTGAAGGAGGGAGAATCTGTTCCTTCAGATCCTGGTAAGCCTTCAATAGATGACGCTTAGTTTACAGTCAACTCTGTTAGAGAGCTATAATTGTTCATTTCTACAGTTTAAAGTGAGCGGCGTCAAATCAACAGAGCGGTTTCACCACAAGCGCTCAGGGCCGTTTATGATCGTTCAGTGCTGTATCCTGTAATATTTTTCTGTCTAGAGCTTCATTCAAGACCTTTTCATTCCATGTGCATTGCTTCTCTTTCCCGCTAAAGACGTAAAACACAACAAGAGCTGCAGATGATGTGGTTATTTTAACAACAGTAGCAAAAACACATTGAAGAGCAAAGTACTTTCACTAAAACACTCCAGAAAACAACAATGCTGCAAATACATTTTTTATCTGTCCTACATGTATGACTCTGAGCATTCAAATATGACAAGATGCTTTTTTCATCTACATTTAGCATTATTAATCAGCATGTTAAGAGAATTTAATTACGGAAGCCCTAAACGGCCATGGATTATTATTTTTTTTCTATCTTGTTTTCTCGTGATCACGACTTATTTTCTCGTGATCTCGAGATAACAAAAGTTGTTTTGTCGATATCAGGACTTAATCTCTGCTCTAAATTACACAATTGTGCCAACGGGTAGCAGTATATTACCAAATATAACTGGTGATGCGCTGTAAATATCCACTTTACTGTATTAGTTCATATTGGCTCAGATTGTACGAGTTTCGGACAGAGAGAGTTTTCGTGATCGCTTTATTTTGTGCAGTATTGTGTGCCTTAAGCGATTAATTTAACTGTTAAATGACTGATTATAATTATTTTGCTTGAAAGTGTATCTGTTATCGTTCTAGTTGACTCTGCAGTTTCACGACAACAATAGTTCGGTGTGATACTAAACTTATTGCTTATTAAAATAAATTTTTATGTCACCGTATAGTCTTCTTTTTGAACCTTGTTGTGTATCTTTAAAACTGCGATGATTAAAATAGCCTCTTAGTGTTCGTTTACCTCACTATGTCACTCAAGGTATATAAGAAATATAAGAAAATAACAAACACATTATGTAATATATATATATTTAAATGAGTATGGAAAATAAAGTTGGTTTAATCTAAAAGGTTTTAGAATTATAGAATAATCTGGCATCTTTCTGAAGGCACTCTGCCTGCGCTTGAGATGCTCTGTTGAATATTATGTTAATTACACAAACAAAATGTTAAGCGTACATTTATTGAACAGTGATTGATTAGCCTATATGTATTTATTTATTGTAAACTTTATTATTAAGTGAAGTAAACATTTATCTGAAATATCCGCAAGATATAGCTAAGAGCGCATGATGTATCCGTTGATCAGATGCGCGAGTAAGATGAAACTTACTTTTCTGCTCATGATGAGGGTATTTTGATTTATGTACATTGTTTAGTAGATATTTTTTTAAGCAAAATATAAAAGTTGTCCAGACTTCAAGAGGAAAACCCTGAATCCTGAAATGTAGAGACCGGGCCTCATGGAACTCTTTGAAATACCCCTGATCTATATCATTACAACTGATGACCAAAGTAGAATATATCAGTCAAAGATATTGGTAAATATTGGATTGATTATCATTCTCTCTAGTAATAATGACTGTCTGTCTTCAGCTGCTGTAGCAGGAATAGTTGTTGCTGTTGTTCTGCTGGTTGCTGCTGCTGCTGTGATTTACTATCGCAAGCGTAAACGAAGAGAAAGTGAGTATTACAAACAGCTGATTTAACAAGATGGAAATATGAGATTTATGGTGTGAAAAGAATTGTGAAATTATGTATTTGCATTCTAATTGTCCAAAGTAATGTTTGTTTAATTGAGTTTCTCATATCGTTCAAACAGACAGCAGAACGCAGCACAGTCATAATGAGGTGAGATACTATGAACAAAAAGATTCAGATCTGTGAGATCCAGAAGTGGTTTGTGTCTGTTTGAGCTTTCTCTTTGATATGTCATTTTAGAAATAATAACTCTATTTAACACTTTCCCTGANACATTGATAATTATTTACAAAATTTTAATGGCCCCCAGAATATTTTGTTGATTGAATATCTGAACATGCAGTATATATCAAAAGAAGAAAACTTTGCTTATATCTGAACATGCAGTATATATCAAAAGAAGAAAACTTTGCTTTTAAACAAACAAACAAAAACTTCATGCATTCTTTTTTATCAACACTAGGTTTTATCAAAGGCTGACTCCCAGTTTGAGTCTGGATTCTTGGGAGATGTTGTCTTCACCTCACAGCCAGTGGAAAAGAATCAGGACATGTTCATGGATGAGATTATTAACGTTACTGTAGTATGAAGCAGAGCAGGGCGAGTGATGTGGGAGCTGAACGAGGCCGCTGGAGCGATTGCTACTGAGAGACGAGCACGACCCACAGCTCAAAAGCAGCTGAGCTTTTATTATGCTGCAGTCGCCACTTTCGCTGCTTCGGGTCATTCATATATGTGGGGTCTGATCCAGACTGTCGGCAAAACTCAATTTAAACAGCGCAAAATGACTGCCTGTGGACGTTATAGGTAGAAATGATTATATTTCTGTTTTTATTCACACAATAAATATTTAAACTAGTTTTAATGAAAATTCATGTAGTTTTAGGAAAAGTCAGGGAGCAGCAAGGCTTTGTGATTTATTTAGACAAAGTTATAGACTATGCAAATTTCAAAACGATCAAAATGATGCCTTGTTCATTCTAGTGTTAAAGATAATTACCATAAGTTTAAATGTTGCGGTTAAAATGACTGCAGGTGGCCGTTCTAGTGTTAAAAGTGCATGATAAGGGAACTCAATTTTCTCCCCATGTTAGGTCAAGAAAACGCTGGAAAAAATAACAATACACAGTTTGAGTTAAACGTTCAATGCAGTCAAACGCACTTTGTCAAAATCATGCCTCGTTCCAAACAGAGTCTTGTTTTATGGTGGTGTTTTCTTGCTGATATTTTTTTTTCACCACAGATTGTAATTCCTGTTTTTTTAAATTGAAGAGTTTTATTTTGAAATTTCAGTATCAGTGTTGAAGCAAATAAATATAAATACATTACATTGTATTAAGAGTGCTCAGTGTTTCCGTTACATTTCAACTGTCATTTTAAAAATATTAGGTTTGATTAGATTAACTTTATTGCCATTGCCAGTGTACAGTACAAATATGTACAGTACATTCATACAAATATAAATATATGTGAATACACTATATGACACATGTACAGCTATGCACAGTATATACATTATACAGTACTGAAGTAGTGCAGTACCCAGCCAGCAGAGCCATGTGGGGCCCAAATGGGTTTGACCTGGGCTATCTAACTGGGACCCAGCCATTTTTGCACCCAGTTTCCATGTAGGCCCCACATGGATTTGCCCAGATGAAATGAACACTGCTTAGTGTGCACACTACAGGCTGTTTAATGTAACACTTAATCAGTGTTGGAGGTAATGAGATAATTAAGTGATTGAATAATGATTTTGTATTAGTGAAGAACACCTGCTGTTAACAAGCATAATCACTGAAGGAAAGAGAAACACAAGAACTACTTCCAGCCACAGCCTTGGATGAAATCATCTGAAGATAAAATACATTACATCTCTCAAGATCTGATTAAACAACTCCACAAACAACATTAGCCTCACTTATTACTAACCAGACTGACTTTATTTCTGTCAGACATCTACAGAAGTTCGTATTAAGAATTAAGAAGAGACTTAGATGTTGATTACTTATTTTAAGTAATAGTTTGATTCGATGTTACCATTGTGGCGATCAGTGTGTGCTTTAGTCAGGCTCTTGACTTTTTAACATTAGTTTTTCTCTTGACAGCTGTGTATGTTTGTTATGGTGAGAACAGCAAGAGAAAATATAATCAGATGCTGTAAGCTGGTTGATGATAAGAATATAATCATCTCTTAACTCATTGATATTATGTGGGAGGTTTATACGGGTAGTATGTTATTAATTCTGTTTTACTCGCACACAGACATCAAGAATCAGCATATGAATCTCAACAATGGTGACATGCTTCAATGGTGCAATGCATTCTGGGAGCCATGGATAAGTTTCGTATGATGCACTCAGAATGCATTGCACCATTGAAGCATGTCACCATTGTTGAGATTCATATGCTGATTCTTGATGTCTGTGTGTGAGTAAAACTCACAGGAGCCCAAAATATGTAAATGGTGTGTTATAAATCGTTTGATGTTCTGATTAAATTCTAGTATTCTCTTGCTGTGGAATCATAACAATAAAACAGAATTAATAACATACTACCCGTATAAATCTCCCACATAATATCAATGAGTTAAGAGATGATTATATTCTTATCATCAACCAGCTTACAGCATCTGATTATATTTTCTCTTGCTGTTCTCG
>RJVU01052631.1:0-28703 GCA_003731715.1 Anabarilius grahami
GGTTTTGAATATATTACTATAAATTACAGCGACACCTCCCCCTTTGCCTTAATTGAAATTATATTCAATAACTTCACTGTAATACACTGTACTGTCACCAAATTCACAGCACACATCACTGATGTCCTGATAGTTATACTACAACACTTATTTGGGAAAATGTCTTTTTGTATAATTTTTATGATTTTTCTTATATGAAAATAATTCCATCACTTGATTATTGTGGAAATTATATTCAATAACTTCACTGTAATACACTGTACTGTCACCACATTCAGCTCACACATCACTGATGTCCTGATAGTTATACTACAACACTTAATTGGGGAAAATGTCTTTTTGTATAATTTGTATGATTTTTCTTATATGAAAATAATTCCATAACTTGATTATTATGGAAATTATATTCAATAACTTCACTGTAATACACTGTACTGTCACCACATTCATCTCACACATCACTGATGTCCTGATAGTTATACTACAACACTTATTTGGGAAAATGTCTTTTTGTATAATTTGTATGATTTTTCTTATATGAAAATAATTCCATAACTTGATTATTGTGGAAATTATATTCAATAACTTTACTGTAATACACTGTACTGTCACCAAATTCACAGCACACATAACTGATGTCCTGATAGTTATACTACAACACTTATTTGGGGAAAATGTCTTTTTGTATAATTTGTTATGAATTTTTGTATATGAAAATAATACCATAACTTGACTATTATGGAAATTATATTCAATAACTTCACTGTAATACACTGTACTGTCACCAAATTCAGCTCACACATCACTGATGTCCTGATAGTTATACTACAACACTTATTTGGGGAAAATGTCTTTTTGTATAATTTGTATGATTTTTTTAAGATGAAAATAATTCCATAACTTGATTATTGTGGAAATTAGATTCAATAACTTTACTGTAATACACTGTACTGTCACCAAATTCACAGCACACATAACTGATGTCCTGATAGTTATACTACAACACTTATTTGGGGAAAATGTCTTTTTGTATAATTTTTATGATTTTTTTAAGATGAAAATAATTCCATAACTTGATTATTGTGGAAATTATATTCAGTAACTTCACTGTAATACACTGTACTGTCACCACATTCAGCTCACACATCACTGATGTCCTGATAGTTATACTACAACACTTATTTGGGGAAAATGTCTTTTTGTATAATTTTTATGATTTGTTTAAGATGAAAATAATTCCATAACTTGATTATTGTGGAAATGATATTCAGTAACTTCACTGTAATACACTGTACTGTCACCACATTCAGCTCACACATCACTGATGTCCTGATAGTTATACTACAACACTTATTTGGGGAAAATGTCTTTTTGTATAATTTGTTATGAATTTTTGTATATGAAAATAATACTATAACTTGACTATTATGGAAATTATATTCAATAACTTCACTGTAATACACTGTACTGTCACCAAATTCAGCTCACACATCACTGATGTCCTGATAGTTATACTACAACACTTATTTGGGGAAAATTTCTTTTTGTAGAATTTGTTATGAATTTTTGTATATGAAAATAATACCATAACTTGACTATTATGGAAATTATATTCAATAACTTCACTGTAATACACTGTACTGTCACCAAATTCCCAGCACACATCACTTATGTCCTGATAGTTATACTACAACACTTATTTGGGGAAAATGTCTTTTTGTATAATTTTTATGATTTTTTTAAGATGAAAATAATTCCATAACTTGATTATTGTGGAAATCATATTCAGTAACTTCACTGTAATACACTGTACTGTCACCACATTCAGCTCACACATCACTGATGTCCTGATAGTTATACTACAACACTTATTTGGGGAAAATGTCTTTTTGTATAATTTGTTATGGATTTTTGTATATGAAAATAATACCATAACTTGACTATTATGGAAATTATATTCAATAACTTCACTGTAATACACTGTACTGTCACCAAATTCAGCTCACACATCACTGATGTCCTGATAGTTATACTACAACACTTATTTGGGGAAAATTTCTTTTTGTAGAATTTGTTCTGAATTTTTGTATATGAAAATAATACCATAACTTGACTATTATGGAAATTATATTCAATAACTTCACTGTAATACACTGTACTGACACCAAATTCCCAGCACACATCACTGATGTCCTGATAGTTATACTACAACACTTATTTGGGGAAAATGTCTTTTTGTATAATTTTTATGAATTTTTGTATATGAAAATAATACCATAACTTGACTATTATGGAAATTATATTCAATAACTTCACTGTAATACACTGTACTGTCACCAAATTCAGCTCACACATCACTGATGTCCTGATAGTTATACTACAACACTTATATGGGGAAAATGTCTTTTTGTATAATTTTTTATAAATTTTTGTATATGAAAATAATACCATAACTTGACTATTATGGAAATTATATTCAATAACTTCACTGTAATACACTGTACTGTCACCAAATTCAGCTCACACATCACTGATGTCCTGATAGTTCCCTTTTAAGAGAACTCGTGCTGCGTAGTCGCTATGGGAAGGCCTCTGTGTGATGTCGTCGTGAAGCACGTATGAAATCTGTTCAATCGGGAGACGGTACGTCATAGGCGGGTGACGTCACTGACCAGGAACTATAAAGCCGGCCCGAAAACACTTCAGCAAGCGCTACATGTATCTTGTCTGTCTTATTTATTGTTGTCTGTCTACCCTAAATTCATTTGAAAAGTGGTATCATGGCGAGTGAGCAGCAGTTCAGAAAGTGTATTCATCCCTGCCCTCGTTTTATTACGGGTGGGGATACACACGATCTTTGTGTTGCCTGTTTGGGAGTGCAGCATGCCCAGACAGCTCTCGAGGGGGCTGCCTGCGTGCATTGTGAGCAGTTGCGCTGTGCTCCGCTGTTCGCGTTCCCCAGGGCTCGGGCCCCGATTCTGCTAAGGCAGGACGGCGTCTCATGTCTTGAGGTTCGCAAATGGATGTAGCAGCGGGGTTAGAGACGGGCCCAGCCTTATCTCTGCCCTCACCTGCTGCATCCAGTGTGTCGATTCGGAGGCAGGAAGCACGCGTGCAGATTCCTTCCGCTCCGGTCGACACAGTCACGCTAATGGCGTCCAGTTCTGAGGAGCTGCATGTTGTTAGCGTGACAACGGGAGAGACTGAAGACCCGCCACTTCACTCTCCCGCGAGCGAGGAGCTCATGGAGGTGCTTACTCGCGCTGTTGCCAAGCTCAACATTGATTGGCCAGCCGAGAAGCAAGAGCAGCAGACTTAAAGCAAACTTGATGAAAGCTTTATACTGTCAAGGTCTGCTCTACCTCCACGTCGGACGCTACCGTTTTTTCCTGATCTCTAAACTGAGGTGTCGAGATCGTGGAAGAGACCAATGTCATACCGTGTTTTCACCCCTCAAACCTCCACCTACAGTAACGTGGTTGGTATGAGAAAACACGGGTATGGGGCGATGCCAAAAGCGGAAGAGAAGCTTGCGAGCCATCTCTCTCCACAGGCGGCGTCGTCCCTCAAAGCCCCGACGTTTCCCACTAAGCCGCTAAAAACTACATCAGCGCTAGTGGGCAAAGCATACTCGGCAGCAGTTCAAGCTGCGGCGTGCTTGCACATGATGGCCATAATGCAAGCATACCAAGCTGACCTGCTGAAGGACTTGGGTGATAGTGAGGAAGTGGGGGCTGATTTCATCCATGAGTTGTGTCAGTCAACAGATTTAGCGCTCCGTGCCACCAAGGAGACGGTCAAGTCAATCGGCCGATCTATGGCAGCCCTGGTGGCCACGGAGCACCACCTCTGGCTAAATCTGTCTGACATTAAAGACCGCGACAAGACGTTTCTCTTGGATGCTCCACTAAATCCGTCTGGCCTCTTCGGTGACGCTATCTCTACTGTCACCAAGAGGTATCAGGAGGCGAGGAAGCAGGCTGCTGCTATGCAGCAGTTTCTTCCTCGTCGTACCCAAGTCCCTTCAGCTGCTGGGAGGGAGCAGCTGAAGCCGAGTACGAGCTCCTCGCATCAGCATAGACAACAACAGAAGCAGAGCGTTGCTGCCCGTACTCCCCCTCCGAGGAGCTGGGAGGCGGGGCAACGCTCTCAGCCGAAGTCCTCGAAGGTTAAGACAGATCTGATGGCTGTCATTGCGGTTAAGAGGGCTTCGGCAAAGAAATCCTGATGCCAGGAGCGTCAGGATCCTGAGGGTGGTCCCCTCTGGAGACAAACGGTGTTCACCTCTCTCAATGGTGCCCGTATGTCTTCGGTGCCCTCAGGGGGGCGCTCTGCCAACCCCCCCGAAATGCAGGGGCGCAGTAGTTCCTCGCGTGTCACCAGAGGGTGGCGCGTTTTCTCTGCAGTCAGTTCAGTTGTTCCCTGCCGGGGCTCTACTTCAGGGCACTGTGCTGGCTGCCCATATTCCACCAGAGACCAGCCTCGAGAGGCTGGTTCCCTTAGTAGATTTTTTTTCAGATTGGAAAAATCTCAGTGGGTACTGCTCACGATAGAAAAGGAGTATGCGATTCAGTTCAGAACACGCCCACCCCGATTCAACGGGGTCCTGCCCACTGTGGTGAGCCCAGAGCAGGCTCTGGTGATGGCACAAGAGGTAGAGACTCTTTTGCGAAAGGAGGCTAAAGAAAGGGTTCCTCCTCCCAGCAGGGAGTCAGGGTTTTACAGCCGCTATTTCATTGTGCCAAAGAAGGACGGGGGATTGCGTCCAATTTTAGATCTACATCAGTTGAATCGAACAGTAGCGAAGCTCAAGTTCAAAATGCTGACAGTCAAACACATCATGTCACAAATCAGGTCCGAGGACTGGTTTGTCACGATAGATCTAAAAGACGCATACTTCCATGTATCAATCCTCCCGCAACACAGGAAGTTCCTAAGGTTTGCTTTCGGGGGCGAAGCATACCAATACCGGGTTCTTCCCTTCGGCCTAGCATTGTCACCCCGCACCTTCACCAAATGTGTCGACGCGGCTCTGATGCCCTTGCGTATGCAGGGCATCCGCATTCTAAACTACATAGACGATTGGTTGATTCTGGCTCAATCAGAGCAGATGGCGGTTCAACATCGAGATGTTGTTCTCGCTCACATAAGAAGGATGGGGTTGAGACTAAACGCAAAGAAAAGTGTGCTTTCTCCAGCTCAGAGGACCACTTATCTAGGCGTGGTATGGGATTCGGTGATTATGCGTGCCCGTCTATCTCCGGCCCACATAAAATCAATTATCTCGACTGTCTCAGACATAAAGCTAGGCCAGTCACTCACTGTCAAGCAGTTTCAGAGACTGCTAGGTCTTATGGCAGCAGCGTCCAACATGATACCTTTTGGCCTGCTGTACATGAGACCACTGCAGTGGTGGCTCAAAACCAAGGGGTTCTCACCGAGGGGGAATGCGTTTCGTATGATCACAGTCACGCGGCAATGCTTACGTGCTCTAGTCATATGGAAGCAACCTTGGTTTGTGTCCCAGGGACCTGTGCTGGGGGCTCTCAGTCGTCGCGTCACGCTAACGACGGATGCATCCCTCACGGGCTGGGGGGCGATCATGAGTGGTCGCTCGACTCGAGGTCTGTAGCAGGACCATCATCTTTCGTGGCACATAAACTGCCTGGAGATGATGGCGGTATTTCTAGCTCTGAAACATTTCCTTCCAGACCTCAGGGATCATCATGTGTTAGTACGATCAGACAACACATTGATGGTCTCATATATAAATCATCAGGGGTGTCTGAGATCTGAGATCACGCCCGCTATACAAGCTAGCGAATCAGATCCTCCTGTGGTCCCAGGGGAAACTGCTCTCCCTCAGAGCAGTATACATCCCGGGGTACCTGAATGTGGGAGCAGACATCCTGTCAAGGCAGGGGCTGAGGCCCGGGGAATGGAGACTTCACCCCGAGATGGTGAAGCTCTTATGGGAGAACTACGGCGAAGCCCAAGTGGATCTGTTTGCGTCTCGAGCGACGTCTCACTGTCCACTGTGGTCCTCTTGGGCTGGATGCTATGGTACAGCCGTGGCCGAGGCTACCGCTGTACGCATTTCCCCCGATTGCGCTGCTCCCGGGAGTTCTGGAGAGAGTACGCCGGGACGGGGCCCGTCTGCTATTAGTAGCCCCGTTCTGGCCAGCCCGAGTACGGTTCTCGGACCTGGTATCCCTCCTCGACGGGTCTCCGATGGAGATTCCGATCAGGAGGGACCTTCTCTCTCAGGCGGGCGGTCTGATACTGCACCCCCGGCCGGAGTTATGGAAGCTGTGGGCGTGGCCTCTAAGGGGGCACAGCTCATAGATTCCGGTCTCTCAAACGAGGTTGTTGAGACCATTCTCCAATCCGGAGCTCCCTCCACGAGGAAACTCTACTCCTTGATACATTTACATACATTTAGTCATTTAGCAGACGCTTTTATCCAAAGCGACTTACAAATGAGAATAGTAGAATCAAGTCAAGTCAACATGAGAACAACAGTATGTAAGTGCTGTGTGAAGTCACAGTTATGTCAGTAAAGTGCTCGTAGCAAGGACATTTTTTTTTTTTTTTTTTATAAATACACACATAGATGGAAGAAGAATAGAAATCAAAGTGCTACTATTACTGAGTCAAGTGCTGACGAAAAAGATATGTCTTTAGCATTTTTTTTAAAAATGGCTAGAGACTCAGCTGCTCGGATAGAACGTGGCAGGTCATTCCACCAGCCAGGAACAGACCCGGAGAAGGTCCGTGAGAGCGATTTTGTGCCTCTTTGTGATGGCACCACAAGGCGCCGTTCACTTGCAGAACGCAAGTTTCTGGAGGGCGCGTAAGTCTGAAGTAGTGAGTTAAGGTATAGCGGAGCAGAGCCAGCGGTCGTTCTGTAGGCAAACATCAGAGCCTTGAATTGGATGCGAGCAGCTACTGGCAGCCAATGCAGACTGATGAAGAGAGGAGTGACGTGCGCTCTCTTCGGTTCGTTGAAGACCAGTCTTGCTGCAGCATTCTGGATCAGTTGTAGAGGCTTGACAGTGCATGCTGGAAGGCCAGCCAAGAGAGCATTACAGTAGTCCAGTCTGGATAGAACAAGAGCTTGGACAAGAATTTGTGTAGGATGCTCCGATAGGAAGGGTCTAATCTTCCTGATGTTGTACAAGGCAAATCTGCAGGACCGGGCTGTTGTTGCAACGTGATCTGTGAAGCTTAAACAATCATCCATCACCACTCCAAGGTTCCTGGCTGTCCTGGAAGGAGTAATGGTTGATGACCCAAGTTGAATTGAAAGGTTATGATGAAGTGTTGGGTTGGCACCGACCACAAGTTCCGTTTTTGCAAGGTTGAGTTGAAGGTGGTGATCCTTCATCCAGGCAGAGATGGCTGTCAGGCAGGCTGCGATGCGACCAGCAACCGTCGGATCATCTGGTTTGAATGAGAGGTAGAGTTGTGTGTCATCAGCGTAACAGTGATAGGAGAAACCATGATCTTGAATGACAGATCCAAGTGATGACATGTAGATGGAGAAGAGAAGTGGTCCAAGCACAGAGCCCTGAGGTACCCCAGTAGCAAGATGATGTGATTTGGACACCTCACCACTCCAAGATACCCTGAAGGACCTACCTGAGAGGTAAGACTCAAACCACTGGAGTGCGTTTCCCGAGATGCCCTTCGACATGAGTGTCGACAGGAGAATCTGGTGGTTAACTGTGTCAAAAGCAGCAGACAGATCCAGCAAGATGAGTACTGATGATTTTGAAGTTGCTCGTGCCAGTCTCAGGGCTTCAGTGACTGAGAGCAGGGCAGTCTCAGTTGAGTGGCCACTCTTGAAACCGGACTGGTGGTTGTCAAGGAGGTTGTTCTGTGTGAGATAAGTAGACAGTTGGTTGAATACAACTCTCTCCAGTGTCTTAGCAATAAAAGGAAGAAGGGATACTGGTATGTATTTTTCTAGAAGTGCTGGATTCAGAGTTGGTTTTTTAAGCAGTGGGGTAATCCTAGCCTGCTTAAAAGCTGTGGGAAATGTTCCAGTTTGAAGGGAAGAATTGATAATGTGAGTGAGTGCAGGTAGAATTGAGGAGGAGATGGCCTGAAGAAGATGAGTGGGGATAGGGTCTAGCGGACAGGTAGTAGGGTGATTGGAGAGGATGAGTTTTGAAACCTCTGCCTCAGATAGCATGGAGAAGGAGGGGAGGGTTTGTGTGTTTTCCGTTAAGATGTTATTGTCAGTGTGTGGTGTGGAGAATTGGCCGCTGATGGTTGTTATTTTATGTGTGAAGAATGTGGCAAAGTCATCGGCTGTAAGAGCTGATGTGGAAGGGAGGGGAGGAGGGCTAAGAAGAGATGAGAAGGTTTTGAAAAGTGTGCGGGAGTCAGTTGAATTGTTAATTTTAGTGAGATAGTATGAGGTTTTAGCATTGGAGACATCAGTAGAGAAAGAAGAAAGGAGTGACTGATATGAGCTAAGGTCAGTAGGATCTTTAGATTTGCACGACTTCCTCTCTGCAGCCCTGAGTCTAGACCGATGCTTACGGAGAGCATCAGAGAGCCAGGGGGCAGAGGGGGTGGCACGGGCTGGTCTAGTTAAAAGGGGGCAGAAGTCATCTAAGCAAGATGTTAGAGTGGTGCAAAGAGTGTCAGTAGCATTGTTAGTGTCCAGTGAAGAGAACTGATTAGGGGGAGGAAGTGTGGATGAGACCAAAGAGGATAGGTGGGATAGGTTTCGCCGAAAAGTAACGTGGTGAAGTGGGTGTTGAGTTAGGGGTCAGGTTGAGTGTAGAAGTGATGAGAAAGTGGTCTGAGGTGTGTAGTGGAGTAACCAGTGCATTGTCAGTGGAGCCACAGCGTGTGTAGATGAGGTCCAATTGGTTACCTGATTTGTGGGTAGCTGAGGTAGCCACTCGCTTGAGGTCAAATGAGGCAAGCAGAGTGTGGAAGTCAGCAGTGATAAGTGAAGTAGTATATAGTGGAAGTGATAAGTGTTGTAGTATAACTATCAGGACATCAGTGATGTGTGCTGTGAATTTGGTGACAGTACAGTGTATTACAGTGAAGTTACTGAATATAATTTCCACAATAATCAAGTTATGGAATTATTTTCATCTTAAAAAAATCATAAAAATTATACAAAAAGACATTTTCCCCAAATAAGTGTTGTAGTATAACTATCAGGACATCAGTGATGTGTGAGCTGAATTTGGTGACAGTACAGTGTATTACAGTGAAGTTATTGAATATAATTTCCACAATAATCAAGTTATGGAATTATTTCCATCTTAAAAAAATCATTAAAATTATACAAAAAGACATTTTCCCCAAATAAGTGTTGTAGTATAACTATCAGGACATCAGTGATGTGTGAGCTGAATTTGGTGACAGTACAGTGTATTACAGTGAAGTTACTGAATATAATTTCCACAATAATCAAGTTATGGAATTATTTTCATATAAGAAAAATCATAAAAATTGTACAAAAAGATATTTTCCCAAAATAAGTGTTGTAGTATAACTATCAGGACATCAGTGATGTGTGAGCTGAATGTGGTGACAGTACAGTGTATTACAGTGAAGTTATTGAATATAATTTCCACAATAATCAAGTTATGGAATTATTTTCATATAAGAAAAATCATAAAAATTATACAAAAAGACATTTTCCCCAAATAAGTGTTGTAGCATAACTATCAGGACATCAGTGATGTGTGAGCTGAATTTGGTGACAGTACAGTGTATTACAGTGAAGTTATTGACTGTTTTTGTAGTATTCGCTTTTCGGGTTTTGCACTTTGCAGACGGTCCCTTGGAATCTGTCTCTCAGTCGTCCGCACATAGAGACTTATGTATTTTGTCCACCGTGGAGGAAAGCTGATTTTGAGGAAAATTAGATTGTAGCTGCCTCTCTACATTACTACGATAGAAAAGAGGTGTTATTTATGTAGTAACAGCGTTTAGCTCAGGAGTTATTGACTCGGGAAATTCGAATCTGTGAATATGCGGCCAACTTTACTTAAGTTAACTTTACCTCAGACCGCCTCACAGGAGACAGCGCTCGTGCGCACATTAATTAAAGGAATTTATTTATGAAATAAATTTAGAAAACCAAAAACACTGCACTTACATTACTCATCACAAGTGATATTTAGTGTCACATGGGCAAAAACGATGAATAAAAGCAGATTTGTAGGGCTTACCTTTTAAGGCCCCAGTATACTTCAAACGAAGTTCGAAATGCGTGACCAGCGATATACTGTAAACGAACATCTGACACCGCCCACACTGCTGAGAGCGACGGTTAGATGAATATGTAAATATGTGCTGTGCACTTTCTTCTCAGTAACAAAATAAACACAACAAAAATGAGAAAACAGCAAGCATTTATTATAGAAAGCATAAGAAAAGCGTCTGATCATAACAACATGGGTTTGTTAGCACGAGCTCTGCAAATTAGCACTCCAGTCACGTCACGTCTTCATATAGCACTCGAAAGGCCCCATACTTCAAACGAAAACGAAGAACGAACTGATGTGACGTCATTTCGAACAAAATCAGGCCAAAACGAAGTTCGTTTTAGGTGTGTTCGACATCGGCTGCGGCCGGATGCAACCGATCGGCGAGAGTATCCGTGTGCAGGCGGGGAGGAGCTGAAAACGGAGACGTGAAGTCGGACACTTTCTATGGGGTTCCGACGAGCTCTTTAATATGAAGTTGCAACATGCACTCGTCTCACTGAACGTCACGTCTGCGTCTGCCACATTACAGTTCGACTGCCTGGACGTGACGTCTACGTGACGTCTGCGTTTGTTGCAAGGGTTTCCAGCACATTCCATACACTAATTTGAGCTTTATTATACCTATTCATTCTCTATTATTGTTTACACTTATCCTCATTGGAAATAATATTTAACGTTTTCAAGTCCATTCATTATTTTTAGCATGCAAGCCACCCATGCAGCTTTGTTACTAAAAAGTGCCTACTTTCAATTTTATGATAAAATATATAGGCCTAGAATAAAAGTGTTTTTACGCTCTTTAATTTGAGACAATTCGCCAGGATGAATCAATGACGTTTTCCTCAAATATTTGCAGCATGAAATAAACATAATTATTTGAATGCATGGTAAAAAAAATCAGAACAATTTAATACGAACCACTGTCTCATGCAATTGACCAGTCAATTTTAGCACAGCGGCCAAAAGAAAAAAATGAATAAAAAAAATAAATAATAAAAAAATTGTGAGGGGATATTTGAATTATTTGTTAATAAACAAGTGTTTTCTGATTGTCACAAAGATGAATTTGACGATCTTGACTCATCTCCTCAACTGGACGCCCTTTAGATAAAAATGCTTCTTTACGGATTAAATAGGCTAAGAGTTTGTTTTCGATTTGAATTATTTCGTTTTAAAGTAGTAATTTAAAGCATTTTATAGATATTTTTATCATCTATGAGGCAACTATTCACTTAGTCTCGGTTCATTTTTGTGAAGACTTCCTTCTTAAGCCAGAGACGCGAAATGCGCATTCTGTTTGTTTTTTTAATATTTATTTATTTATTTATTTATTTAAATCAATAGCGCACATTTATCTAGGGTAATTTTTTTTTTTAATTAGTATGGTAAAATGCATGACATGTTTTTTTTTGTTTTTTTTCTCATCCATAAATATTATTTTATGCAAGTCGTGTTGATTTGAGAAGAAGGCTAAATTGATCAAACATATGCTCATTGCGCTTCCTGCGGCTGGCCGCTCGGTTGTTCCTTAAAAAAAAACAAAAAAAACTTGATTTTAACAAACACAGAATGTTCCCAAAATATTTCTAAATTAACTAAAGAAACGAAAAGAAATTGACCACCTTACCATTAAAAACAAAACTGAAATATTGTAATGGCTGCACATCAGCTGTGTTTGGGAAAGAGAGACAGAAAGACAGACTGGCTAAAAATCCCAGAAAATATCGAGATATCATTTTTGTCTCTATCACACACCTTTATATAGCCTATTTAATTAATCTTTGCTTGTTTGGTACACAATCCACTGATCATAAAGCTTAAAAAAAACGTATCTTAGGTTTTCTCAACGATATCTGGTTGTCCTGCATCTTCAATAAACAAGTTAAAGTTAGTCTATACTGCAGCTGCTAGAATTCTTGCCATTAGTTTTTACTTCTATTCATGACCTCTTTGTTAACTTATCTGTTTTCTTTTCTTCTTGTGGCTACTGAAACTATGTATTTATTTACATACTTGTATAAGCACCCAATCATTTATTTCTGTTGTCGGATAAAATGAATTAAACCTGGGCCAACGACGCCATCTATTGGTGAGCGAGTGCCAGCGTCGTTATTTAGCTCTATTTTCATTTCACTAATCCATTAACGATTCATTTCACGCAACGATAAGGATCGAGGACACGACAAATAAATAAATAAACAAACAAATAAAATTGGTGAATCATTTATATAAGGTTTTATTTATTTATAAATGTAAAATATAAGAAGAGAGGTGCTTGAAAAACTGAACATTAATCAGGCATAATGCATTTTTCCATGTATTTTATTATTATTTTACAGCAACAGTCTCAGATCTATAGCAGCTGATTGCGATCGATGGGTTGGCCATCAAGCGTGTAGGCTACATTAAAAATGTAAAAAGATAAAAACACAATAACCCCCAAATGTAAAAAATTTCAAAACGGATTTCATAAAACTAAACGACATGAGTAGGCTATACCTATAAGCAACACAAACTTCGCTAAAACATTGCTTTTAGGCTTTATCCTTTTTATGTTATCTTTATACTTTTAGAAAAATGTCTAAATTGTTATATATTAATATATGTATATTTAATATGCACATAATTAATGTATATTGAGTTTGCCGGGAAAAAGTTGCACTAAAAACTGACAAAAAAAAAAAAAAAAGTCAGACGCAGACGTCACGTTACAAGTCAGACGGAGATGTCACGTCCATTGAGAGCAGTGAATGAAGTGTATGGCGCTCGCTTTGTGTCATTTCTTTCCTAACCAAGCTAAAACACGTATTAACGTGCGTGTGGAGAACGTCTGCCCGTCTGAACGTCTGCACGTCTGAACGCAATACTTAACGTGCCTTGGCTAATTTAAAAATAGCGCTCCTACTTTTATGCTTGTATGATGGATTAATAAATGACTAACTACCTAACTGTATTTTTATATGTAGGCTACATTTCTGAAATGCATTTTCTGTAAAACTGCTTTGAAACAATATGTATTGTGAAAAGCGCTACAGCCTACAACTAAATTTGAATTTAACTGAATTGAATGGACTTGTCTTATTTGAGACACTGTTCGAACAGTAATTTAAGCTATTATTAAATTAGATTAAGTAATTTTCAGCAGAGAAAATCACATTATAGGCTACATAGGCCTAGCTTTTAACATCCTCAAAGGATATTAAGAAAATACTATTTAGGTTCGGATACATTAAAAAAAAACTAATCTCAACAGTAAAAAGCTTTGAATGTATTTTGAAATATCAATTATGCACGAGCTTGCATGGGAATAGGAAATAGACTATATGGCTCCAATAATAATTTTTAAAAAAGCTAGTAGAGTGGATACATTACTTAATTACATTCTGAATTTCTATGTTATAAAAATCGTTCTATGAACTTCTAGCAAGCTCATTTAAACCGAGTTGTAAATGCCGAAATGAAAGGAGGCTAAATAAATATTATACTACTAAATATCAATATAAAATTGCCAGTAGATGGCGCCAAGGACCTGTTCTATTGAGATTACTGGTTGATGTTCAACCTATTCTTTCAAAAACACAAATATATATTTAACACCCACAGAACTACTTCTTTCAGACAATTGCAGTTGTTCTGCTGTGGCGCTGTTTGGAACTGTATTTTCATTGACTATTGTGTGAAATGCCAGACATTAATATATTGTTTATTTACAGGCATTCTGGTTTTCTAAAAACTGTTCATTACAGAAACATTCAAACACATATGTGTAAATTTGTGTTTTACTTGGCATTTTTCCTCAACTTGTCTCAGTTGGCAATTAATTTTCATTATATTTAAATATATATATATATCTTTCTGTTACTCAGAGGTGAAACATTATGTGAATTTAAAGTGGCTGCATTACAAATAGAAATGGGTATAGCCTAAATGTATGTGTTGTTGTTGGTTTCTATGACATGCTATTTTAACGTTTTAATTTTTCATTTCACTAATGAAGGAGAATGTAAAGCATTGAATCAACCAGGTCTCTGAAATAGCTCAGAGGTGCATCTCATGAAGCTTCATTTGACAAGCATATATTGACAGAGCACAACTCAGTGTCACACATTTAGATAATGGAAGAACAACACAGAAACAAATAAACAGTGTCAACAGCCGTGAAGAAGAGGAGTAATGATGTGTGGTGGAAGGGTACGGAGGCAAAAGAGTGGAAGAGTTAAGATTGTGGACATGTTTCTAAAGAAATAAGGACACTATTCTAGACAATGTTATCAATCATGACCTTACAATGACTGAGGTGGGTCAAAAGGTAAAGCCGAATGTTGGGAGAACAACAGTGTCTTCAATCGTTTGAATTTTGTAGACAGAACAGGTGTGTAATCAGACATTATTTTCAGTACTGTAATACTGTATACGTACTCCACATTTTACATAATACAGTAAATATACTTTATAGGCAGAATGTAACACACACACACACATATACAGAGAGTGTGTATATATATATATATATATATATATATATACAGTACAGACCAAAAGTTTGGACACACCTTCTCATTCAAAGAGTTTTCTTTATTTTTATGACTATGAAAATTGTAGATTCACACTGAAGGCATCAAAACTATGAATTAACACATGTGGAATTATATACATAAAGTGTGAAACAACTGAAAATATGTCATATTCTAGGTTCTTCAAAGTAGCCACCTTTTGCTTTGATTACTGCTTTGCACACTCTTGGCATTCTCTTGATGAGCTTCAAGAGGTAGTCACCTGAAATGGTCTTTACTTCACAGGTGTGCCCTGTCAGGTTTAATAAGTGTGATTTCTTGCCTTATAAATGGGGTTGGGACCATCAGTTGTGTTGTGCAGAAGTCAGGTGGATACACAGCTGATAGTCCTACTGAATAGACTGTTAGAATTTGTATTATGGCAAGAAAAAAGCAGCTAAGTAAAGAAAAACGAGTGGCCATCGTTACTTTAAGAAATGAAGGTCAGTCAGTCTGAAAAATTGGGAAAACTTTGAAAGTGTCCCCAAGTGCAGTCACAAAAACCATCAAGTGCTACAAAGAAACTGGCTCACATGCGGACCGCCCCAGGAAAGGAAGACCAAGAGTCACCTCTGCTACGGAGGATAAGTTCATCCGAGTCACCAGCCTCAGAAATCGCAGGTTAACAGCAGCTCAGATTAGAGACCAGGTCAATGCCACACAGAGTTCTAGCAGCAGACACATCTCTAGAACAACTGTTAAGAGGAGACTGTGTGAATCAGGCCTTCATGGTAGAATATCTGCTATGAAACCACTGCTAAGGACAGGCAACAAGCAGAAGAGACTTGTTTGGGCTAAAGAACACAAGGAATGGACAATAGACCAGTGGAAATCTGTGCTTTGGTCTGATGAGTCCAAATTTGAGATCTTTGGTTCCAACCACCGTGTCTTTGTGCGACGCAGAAAAGGTGAACGGATGGACTCTACATGCCTGGTTCCCACCGTGAAGCATGGAGGAGGAGGTGTGATTGTGTGGGGGTGCTTTGCTGGTGACACTGTTGGGGATTTATTCAAAATTGAAGGCATACTGAACCGGCACGGCTACCACAGCATCTTGCAGCGGCATGCTATTCCATCCGGTTTGCGTTTAGTTGGACCATCATTTATTTTTCAACAGGACAATGACCCCAAACACACCTCCAGGCTGTGTAAGGGCTATTTGACCAAGAAGGAGAGTGATGGGGTGCTGCGCCAGATGACCTGGCCTCCACAGTCACCGGACCTGAACCCAATTGAGATGGTTTGGGGTGAGCTGGACCGCAGAGTGAAGGCAAAAGGGCCAACAAGTGCTAAGCATCTCTGGGAACTCCTTCAAGACTGTTGGAAGACCATTTCAGGTGACTACCTCTTGAAGCTCATCAAGAGAATGCCAAGAGTGTGCAAAGCAGTAATCAAAGCAAAAGGTTGCTACTTTGAAGAACCTAGAATATGACATATTTTCAGTTGTTTCACACTTTGTATATAATTCCACATGTGTTAATTCATAGTTTTGATGCCTTCAGTGTGAATCTACAATTTTCATAGTCATGAAAATAAAAACTCTTTGAGAAGGTGTGTCCAAACTTTTGGTCTGTACTGTATATGCATGTCATTGTGATAGAATATAAATATAAACTGTAGCCGTAGTTTAAATCTGAAAATACTGAACACTGTTATATTGACAATCTATGATATATGACTAATCATTTTGAATGTTGTTTGTGAACAATGACAAAAGGACTATTCATTCTGATGGCTGGCACTAGGCTATATGTTCATTGACATACATACTGACTTCTGAGATTTTGAGCAGGTTACAGGCTTTTGCAGGTAATCCATTGTGTGGTGTTAGTATGAATTATTTTGAGAAATGCATTTACTGGTTTGCAAATCTTAAGGATGATTCAAGAAATCTACCAAAGTGACTGAGGAAAAACTGCAAAAGGACATTCAGGGCTATGTGCAAAGGGATTTAGTAAATGGGTGAACATGATTTCATCAGGTAACGTCTCGGAATCAACATCCTTTTTGATCATGGAGTATGACTGCATGGGCTACATTTAATAGAGTGCCCGGCTTTATAAAAACTTTAGTGTAGCTCTATTAAATGGTACGTTTATGTTAAACAATTTTAATTATAAGAATAGCAGTAACCGGCAATCAGAAGTATGCTAATTAATTTGTTTAAAATCCAATAAGCTTTAAAGTGGTTTCTGAATGGTTAATTAATAATAAATGCAGTATCTATAAATGAACTTGAGGCATGCAGACCGGCTGCTGCAGGGCTTTAACA
This sequence comes from Anabarilius grahami, assembly GCA_003731715.1. NCBI lineage: Eukaryota > Metazoa > Chordata > Actinopteri > Cypriniformes > Xenocyprididae > Anabarilius > Anabarilius grahami. Next base: position 17,073 of record RJVU01052631.1, read on the forward strand.
AATCTTAAACAAATAATGATATGACCCACTTTTTCTGAATTTTACTAGCCCATTTTATTTGTCTCTCATAAGATTGTACACATGACAATATGAAGAGTTCAGATGCAAAAGCCTCTAAGTGCCGTCTGAAATTTTCTTATAAAATGAGCATTTTTATCAAGCTTGTATGTTTAGGTTTAGTAATTTCACTTTAATGTCAATTAATAGGTCATTTGCATTGCCATTAAAGTGAAATAACTGAACATAAACATACAAGCTTGATAAAAATGCTCATTTTATAAGAAAATTTCAGATGGCACTTAGAGGCTTTTGCATCTGAACTCTTCATATACTTTTATCTATCATTGGGATACCAAATGTATAACAGACATTCAGCATTATAGAAATAAATCAAATGTAGTCCTGAGTAAACTGCCAAAATAAGATTATGATAATGTCTATAACAGTAAATATATGAGAAAATAAGGAAAATTAGACGGGCAGACGTTAAGACGTGCAGACGTTCAGACGTTAAGACGGGCAGACGTTAAGACGTGCAGACGTTCAGACGTAATCCACACGTTAACTTCTAACGTGACGCCGCCGTCACGTCTGTAAAGATCAACAGCTACACGTTATTGACGTGCCTACGTGACGTGATATTTGCGTGTACGTCTCCATATAAAACAAATGGAGACGTACACGCACGTATCCGTCGTGCTTGTCAGTCTCGTCGCCGAATGGAACATTTGGAGCGCCATAGTCCGAACTCCATAACTTTCTGCTTCTCGTAGTGACGCTCGCGCTGCGTTTGCATACTTTATCACAGCTGAAGTGAAATAAATGCAATATTTGACTAATACACTGATGTTTCAGAGACATTTTCATTCTAAACTTTATGTACTGCTTACAGCGTCTGTTTTTACAAGAATAAAGTTCAACATAAGCATATGTTATTTAAATAACAATGTAGTGGGGTCTTTGTTTTTTATCAGTTTTATTTTGATAAACACGACACAATATAACATCGTGACTACATGAAAAGAGCTTTAACTGTTATAAAAACACAGATTTTTGAGCATTAGTGGAGCTGAAGGCGTAACAATAAACACGAAACACACGTGATCGTTGTCATGCGGTGAATCCGGCCAATCGTGAAACAGCTGTGTCGTCATCAGCGCTCATGCAGCTCCTCTTGAGAAACTGCGCTGGCTGCCTCAGGCGGCTGATCTCGAATCGCTCTCGCGGTACTTTGAAGCCATACGTCACAGTCACATGGCGTCGGCGCTGTCTCAAGTCGGACAAAATTTCTTACCGGCATGCACTGCTTCAAGTCAGCCGCCGATCGGTCTGTGCGGCGCTGCATGAGCTCAAACACACCTGATGTGTTCTTTTTGGAAGTTCGAGTCTTTAAGGAAAAGTTCGCTCCAGCTGCAAAACACCTTCGTACTATCATTGGTCAGTGACGATAACGTAACAGGAGGTGTGCGCTGAGGCTCCGCCTTCTCTCGCGTGGGACGCGTCTTTGACTCATTTGATCTGTTGAGTTCGCTGAGGAAAGAGGTGTGTTCGACATCGGCTGCGGCTGGATGCAACCGATCGGCGAAAGTAGCCGTGTGCAGGCGGGGAGGAGCTGAAAACGGAGACGTAAAGTCGGACACTTTCTGCTTCTCGTAGTGACACTCACGTGGTGTTTGCATACTTTATCACAGCTGAAGTGAAATAAATGCAATATTTGACTAATACACTGATGTTTCAGAGACATTTTCATTCAAAACTTTATGTACTGCTTACAGCGTCTGTTTTTACAAGAATAAAGTTCAACATAAGCATATGTTATTTAAATAATAGTGGGGTCTTTGTTTTTTATCAGTTTTATTTAGATAAACATGACACAATACAACATCGCGACTATATGAAAAGAGCTTTAACTGTTATAAAAAGACAGATTTTTGAGCATTAGTGGAGCTGAAGGCGTAACAATAAACACGAAACACACGTGATCGTTGTCATGCGGTGAATCCGGCCAATCGTGAAACAGCTGTGTCGTCATCAGCGCTCGTGCAGCTCCTCTTGAGAAACTGCGCTGGCTGCCTCAGGCGGCTGATCTCGAATCGCTCTCGCGGTACTTTGAAGCCATACGTCACAGTCACATGGCGTGGGCGCTGTCTCAAGTCGGACAAAATTTCTTACCGGCATGCACTGCTTCAAGTCAGCCGCCGATCGGTCTGTGCGGCGCTGCATGAGCTCGAACACACCTCATATCTCTGCGGGTGAAAACAGAAAACGCTTTATAGTACAAAATGAAGTTGTGCTTGTAAAAAAAAAAAAAAAGGCACTAACACTGTTTTTCTTGTTTGATACTGTAAAGCTGCTTGTTTTTTAGCAATCTTTTGATTAAAGTACTATAGACCATTTAGTTCGGTAAAGTTGGTTTTATATTCGCACATTCGGACATCCGTATTCAATAGCCTTGTTAATCACACTACATTGGACATTCAGTGGACATTCACAAGTAAATATGCCATTAAAACAATACTTGCCTATTTTGATCGACTGTGAAAAATGTTGTAAGTTGACAATCGTTGGTTGTCAATATCATGTCGCTGCTTAAAATTCGCAAACATTAATTTATTGCACATTTATTGGAAAGTCTTAATTTATCAGAAGTCCGAATGTGCGAATATAAAACCAACTTTACCGAAGTCACATTAACCTGGTTAAGTTAAATATTAATTAAATGAATATTAACGTTGGTTAGTTGTTAATTATTGAACATTTTAATGTTGTCAAACCACAAAAAACAGCGTTGTGCTTTATGAACTTGTGAAAAATAGTAACGTTATAAATTAGAATAATTAAACACTGTAAAATGTTAATTGTTCATGATACCTAAAATATATATTTTTTTTTTACAGGGTAGTATACAGTGGTCATACTGATAGCTAGCTAGTTTATTTTTAGATTACATAATTAAAAATTTACTGCTAGCATGAAATTGTTAACACAATTAATGGTCTTTGTCATCATCTATCTTCCACCAGTGATGTGTGAAATCTATAGCCTATCTCAATTATGTTGTTCTACTTTTGTCTTTAGGCAAGCCATCAGATGACCCTCTAAGTCCAGACTACATTCCATCAAAACTTCCTCACAGACCTGACAACTCCAGAAAGATGGACCGATATCAGAGGTCTCTAAGACGAGCATCGGAGGTCTCTGAGACAAGCATTAGTGTTCAGCCCACTGAGGAAGTTGAGGACATGGACATAGATGTGACAGAAGTTAAGTCCTACAATGACATGTGTGTTGGAACTGATCTCACTATGAGGGATATAGAAGAAATGCAGAACCTGAATTCATCTTATAAAGACCAAGTGACAAGCCTACAGTCAAAAGTACAAACACTCACCTGTGAAAGAAAACAACTAAAATCTGATGTGGATTTAAAAGATGATCAAACCATTCACTTCTACACTGGCCTTCGCTCATCCAAAGTGTTCTTCGCATTTCTGACTTATCTCACCACTGCTTGGAGTCCGAGAACGCTGAGTCCTCCAACACCTCTCCAGTTTTACTTGGTCTTGATGAAACTGAGACTTGGCCTCACGCATAAAGATCTTGCCTACAGGTTTCATTGCAGTTGTGCAACAATCTCTGCAATATTTCATGACTGGTTAGACGTAATGTCACAGCGTTTCAGCTCTCTAGTACATTGGCCTTCCAGGGAAGAGATTAAAAAGAGTCTTCCTGGCCTGTTCAAAAGCCCCCCATTCAGGTCAGTGAGAGTTCGGTAAAGTTGGTTTTATATTCGCACATTCGGACATCCGTATTCAATAGCCTTGTTAATCACACTACATTGGACATTCAGTGGACATTCACAAGTAAATATGCCATTAAAACAATACTTGCCTATTTTGATCGACTGTGAAAAATGTTGTAAGTTGACAATTGTTGGTTGTCAATATCATGTCGCTGCTTAAAATTCGCAAACATTAATTTATTGCACATTTATTGGAAAGTCTTAATTTATCAGAAGTCCGAATGTGCGAATATAAAACCAACTTTACCGAAGTGTCAGTGAGGTGTATCATAGACTGCAGCAAAATTTTTATTGACCGACCAACATCACTAAGTGCAAGAGTGGTGACATACTCCAACTATAAGTCCCACAACACCATCAAATTCCTGGTTGGCGTCAGTCCAACAGGGTCAGTCACTTTTCTTTCTAAGTCTTGGGGTGGGAGAGCCAGTGACAACAATCACCAAATCATCTGGTTTAATTGATCTTTTGGAAGAGGGAGACATTGTCATGGCTGACCGAGGGTTCAGTTTCCCTGAGTATTTTGCTGCGAAAGGAGTCCAGCTACTTATACCAGCTTCAACCCGTGGAAAGACGCAGCTTTTAGGACAGGAAGTGTCTGTGTCACGTCACATGTCAAGGATGAGAATTCATGTGGAAAGAGCTATCGGCCGCATTAAAAAGTACAGCATATTGCGACAAACACTCCCCATAAACTTGGTCAAACGAAGACGCAAAGACACGGTAGCAACTGTTGATAAAATACTACTGGTATGTTCTGCATTATCTAATTTGGACAAGTCATTAGTTCAGTAGAAAAAGACACATTAGACACTAACAAGTGGTTAGAAACCTTTTATTTTTTATTAATTGAATGATTGTGTACAGTATTAACATTGGTGGCAGATTTAAAACATGAAATGTGTCATTGTATATATTGTGTATATAGATTTGTTTGATCTTTAATTATTTTTTCTAACTATCTGCAATTATTAAACATTTGTTAATTAGAACATTTGCTGTACTGCATTTGATTGAATTTTTGATTGCATTTGATATTTCACAACAATTCAATTAACTTTTAACAGATCACTAAGAAGGCTGTGTGTGATTTCACATTTATGTAGATTATGGTGAACATGCTGAACAAAACCATTGCTCACCTGGATGCCTTTTTAAGCCTACACATTTCAGATGAAACACCTTGTGACAGACAGAGCACTGTGTGACAGAGGTTTCAGACCTACATTTACACAAACAGGAAGTCTCTGCGATCAGAAATTGTTTCTTCAATTTGTGTGTGCAAATTTCTGTGAGAATGTGCTGTCTGTAGAAGAGATCCAGTTTTGGCCTGATCTGAGCCCAGTACTCTTCAGAGAACTCTACCTTCTGAGTGTGGCAGTCCTCCGTTGTCCAAATGACAAAGTAAGAAGTTTTGAGATCACACACTGCAATTTGCCCCTGAACTTGTGCATAGTATGCATTGTTCTTTTTAGCCTCAAAGTTTTTCCCTAGACAGAAATCTTTGCTCTTAATAGCATCAGTTATGGACATATTTGCATATTTTAAGGGGCATTTTATTTCAAGTGTAGAAGGTGGGCAGCATTTGCAATTAACTATTCCATCTGGGCTGGCGCCTAAATGAGGAAACTTTGGATTTACTACCAATCCAACTTCTTCCACTGATAAGCTGTCATGACAAGTCATCTGGTTTGAAGTAAAGACTTCTCTAGCTAGTTTTTCACTGTTCTTACCCCAAGCTAAGGCTGGTGCATTTCTGCGTGATGTGTAGCCCATGATTTTAGATGTCACGCTAACATGACTTGTCTTGCATTTTAACACTTCATTAAAGTGACTTGCAGTGATTGGGCCCTGTCTCTGCTCAAACCATTGTTTACAAGAGGACTGACCCAGTGTACTCTTTTGGAGATGGTTACAATTCAGTTCACTAAAGTAAGCAGGGATGGTTTGCATGATTTTATCCAATTCCTTTTGTAGTTCAGCTTGTGACAGCAAACTATGCTTCTCATCAAACAGATGTGTAAGGGGTTTTGGAATGTTAGTTGCATCTACAGTGCTGTCAGTACAAGGTGTGTCACTCTGAACCATCACTTGTGCTTCCATATTAGAATCTGCCTCAGCTGTAGTCAAACTATCAACCCTGCCTGTGCTCTCCTGCTCTCCCTCAGATGCAGTGTCTGTGTCACTACCAAAAGTTATAGTGGTGAACAGTGCACAGTCTGGGATCTCATTCTGAAATGGGAATAATATTTACGTCATAGTCCATTTTTTTGGAGTAGCACATGATACTACAGATATTTTCCAAAAACACAACTTTGCACGTTAAGAGTAAATGTACATATGCTGATGACTGTCTAGTTACATATTGTGTTAAACATTGTGTATATATAATAGGGATGTGCGATTTAAACTGCAGTTACAACTGCATAAATCATATTTTAAACAAAACGCTGAATATTGATATTTTGAAATTAAAAAATTAAATACTGAACAGATACTAAAATTAATACCGCCAATAAGTGGCAGCAAGTCACTGTCAATGAGTGAGTCATTGCGTTTCAGCTGATTCATTCAGGAACAAAGCTTAAAGTGCGAGTCATTAAATCATTAATTCAAACAATTCGTTCATTCAACGCCGTGTGTTGCTCAGACAAAAATCAGTCCTGTCTCCTGCTGCTTTCTTTGGCGAAATGGAGCGAAAATAGGGAATACTGTATCTAAAATGTAAGTCACTAAATATTAACTTCTTGTTTTTGAACTTGCATACAATTAATATCACATTTGCAATCATGTTATTTTTGGGAGAAAACGGCATTCATGTGATATTAATTCTATAAACATAAAAGACATATAGATGTACTATTACCCCCTTATCTTGAATATTGGGGTGCATTATAAATGTTTAAATGGACTATATCACACAGTGAAAGCGTGCACTCTAAAGACAATTTTCAATAAAGATATACAGGTCCTTCTCAAAAAATTTGCATATTGTGATAAAAGTTCATTATTTTCCATAATGTAATGATAAAAATTTAACTTTCATATATTTTAGATTCATTGCACACCAACTGAAATATTTCAGGTCTTTTATTGTTTTAATACTGATGATTTTGGCATACAGCTCATGAAAACCCAAAATTCCTATCTCAAAAAATTAGCATATCATGAAAAGGTTCTCTAAACGAGCTATTAACCTAATCATCTGAATCAACTAATTAACTCTAAACACCTGCAAAACATTCCTGAGGCTTTTAAAAACTCCCAGCCTGGTTCATTACTCAAAACCGCAATCATGGGTAAGACTGCCGACCTGACTGCTGTCCAGAAGGCCATCATTGACACCCTCAAGCGAGAGGGTAAGACACAGAAAGAAATTTCTGAACGAATAGGCTGTTCCCAGAGTGCTGTATCAAGGGACCTCAGTGGGAAGTCTGTGGGAAGGAAAAAGTGTGGCAAAAAACGCTGCACAACGAGAAGAGGTGACCGGACCCTGAGGAAGATTGTGGAGAAGGACCGATTCCAGACCTTGGGGGACCTGCGGAAGCAGTGGACTGAGTCTGGAGTAGAAACATCCAGAGCCACCGTGCACAGGCGTGTGCAGGAAATGGGCTACAGGTGCCGCATTCCCCAGGTCAAGCCACTTTTGAACCAGAAACAGCGGCAGAAGCGCCTGACCTGGGCTACAGAGAAGCAGCACTGGACTGTTGCTCAGTGGTCCAAAGTCATTCGGAAATCAAGGTGCCAGAGTCTGGAGGAAGACTGGGGAGAAGGAAATGCCAAAATGCCTGAAGTCCAGTGTCAAGTACCCACAGTCAGTGATGGTCTGGGGTGCCATGTCAGCTTGCTGGTGTTGGTCCACTGTGTTTTATCAAGGGCAGGGTCAATGCAGCTAGCTATCAGGAGATTTTGGAGCACTTCATGCTTCCATCTGCTGAAAAGCTTTATGGAGATGAAGATTTCGTTTTTCAGCACGACCTGGCACCTGCTCACAGTGCCAAAACCACTGGTAAATGGTTTACTGACCATGGTATTACTGTGCTCAATTGGCCTGCCAACTCTCCTGACCTGAACCCCATAGAGAATCTGTAAGATATTGTGAAGAGAAAGTTGAGAGATGCAAGACCCAACACTCTGGATGAGCTTAAGGCCGCTATCGAAGCATCCTGGGCCTCCATAACACCTCAGCAGTGCCACAGGCTGATTGCCTCCATGCCACGCCGCATTGAAGCAGTCATTTCTGCAAAAGGATTCCCGACCAAGTATTGAGTGCATAACTGAACATAATTATTTGAAGGTTGACTTTTTTTGTATTAAAGACACTTTTCTTTTATTGGTCGGATTAAATATGCAAATTTTTTTAGATAGGAATTTTGGGTTTTCATGAGCTGTATGCCAAAATCATCAGTATTAAAACAATAAAAGACCTGAAATATTTCAGTTGGTGTGCAATGAATCTAAAATATATGAAAGTTAAATTTTAATCATTACATTATGGAAAATAATGAACTTTTATCACAATATGCTAATTTTTTGAGAAGGACCTGTATACAACAATATACAATAAAAGCGCACTAGTCTAACCTACTAGACTAACGTTACATCACGTAGTGTGTGTGTGTGTGTTTTTTTTTTAATACTCGATAATTTCAGATCGCATATGATAAACAACAATTAACGCAGACGGTACTAGTGTCGAGTGTTTTGCACATATTGTAATTTGTCAGGTTTCTGCAAATGTTTCCTTACCTTCAAGGACCTAAAAAGCATGCTTGGTGAGACTGGTGTGACTACGGTAGATGTGACGGGCTCCCTACTCTGAACTGGTCTTTGTCTGACAGGCTTGGAAAAGTCAATGTCTGCCACTGGTTTTGGATCAATCTAAAACAAAGTGGGATTATACTTTTTTGCTGTTGTAGTAAAACCATGGTTAATTTTCGCAAAGGATGTGATGAATTAGAATTTAATAAAAATTAGAATAAAAAACACGTTAGCCAGCATGCACCTTCTTGTTTATTCGTGACCACATGCAGGGCTTAGATATCACAGATGGAGCATTAAAACCCTCTCTCACACACTGGTCCACAGCAACGAGAATCGCAGCAACATGGCTACACACTTCACCTAACCTAACCACAAACATTTCGAAACGTATGAAATAATTACATATGTAATAGGTAATAATGGAACACAACAATTAGTTTACTACTAGAATTCAGTACGTCTTGTTTGCATAGACGTACAAACTTACCCGGCCATGCAAGTGCAATGCCCACTAATAACCTCCCCGGTCACCTTAGCAACGAACCACGCAGAGTATGTTTTCGACAACGTTTGACTTGCCCCGACTTCACCAAACACAAGACAAAAATCGTCCACATTGTAGGAACAAATGTTTCCAACTTTTCCGCTAAGGAAGTAATTGTAAGCATCCAGACTACGATATGCCTTTACTGCTTCTTTCGTGTAGACGCACTCTGTCTCAACTAGATAATGATACACGTCTGGATAAGTTACTTCAGGTAAACGTTTAACGTTCTGAGTGAAAAGTTGTCGCCTCAGTGTTTGATTTAAAGGGTCCGGTAATTCCACGTTATCATCTATTTTTAGTTTTTGTAAATATCTTAACTGTTCTGTTTTAGCTAGACTTAAAAAATATGCGCTAGTCATTTTGTTTTGACAGCTTTGTGATTTAAAAATGGCGCCACCGGAACTGCTTAAGGACCAGACATGCGCAGTAGCATTGCAGCGCGTTTGTTTTTGTTTACTTCCTTGAAATGGTCTATATGAATACGTGACATGACTGGAGTGCTAATTAACATTCCCATGTTGTTATGATCAGACGCTTTTCTTATGCTTTCTATAATAAATGCTTGCCGTTTTCTAATTTTTGTTGTGTTTATTTTGTTACTGAGAAGAAAGTGCACGGCACATATTTTACATATTCATGTAACCTGTGCTCTGAGCAGTGTGGGCGGCGTCAGATGTTCGTTTACAGTATATCGCTGGTCACGCATTTCGAACTTCGTTTTACCCCTAAACGAAGAAGGAAAAAGAACTTTGTTTGAAGTATACCGGGGCCTTAACGGTTAAACAGAACGGCATGCATCTTGCGGAAGAACATTGTAGCCGGAGCTACTTCTCTCTGTTTATGTCTATGACGAGTCACGCAGGTACTGTGATACTCCGCAGCGGTTCCTACCAGCCCGGTCTAAAATAGTCAGAATATAAACACTTATTATAGGTGTACCATAATGATTCAGGGTAAGACAAAAACACGGTTTGGAAAATGGATTCATGTTGTACATTAACCAGCGACGTATTTTGAGGACGTGCCTGCGACGTTTCTGGAACGTTAGCCAAAATTCTTTAAAAAAATGGAACTTTACGACGACGTCCTCACAACGTTGTCATTCAGTAAACCTCTTTTGTTCACAAACATATAATCACAATTTATTAAGTAAAATGTTAGGTAGTTTTGCTGGCAAATAGTTTATGAATATGTAGTAGGCTAGGTATATCTCAAATATAAAAAATTATGTCGATTCATTTAAAAAGCTTGAATCAATTAAATTTACTTATAATATCCAAATGCCATATTAACAAACATAATGTTGGCGTAATGCAATATCTGGAAAGTTATCAGGAGACCAATGGACCACGTCGCTACAACGTTCTCCGTGGGATTAACCAGCGACGTCTTTTGAGGACGTGCCCGCGACGTTTCTGGAACATTAGCCAAGATTCTAAAAAAATGGAACATTACCACGACGTCCTCACAACGTTGTCATAAAGTAATGTCACGCTGACCAAATGACGACTAACTGACGACGTCGTCACAACGTACTGTGTTTGCTGGGTATCTGCTGCAATAACCCACTCTCAGATATGGGGGCAATAGAGAGCAAAAAAGTTTACACACATAACCATACTTTGTCACTTTGTGGGGCAAGTGAAAAAAAGCATGAGGCATATCAGGAGAGGCTTCTGAGGCAGTTTAAATGAAAATCGGTGTGGGGCCCACTATTTTGGGCCCCACAAGGCTGTTGGACCCCATACTGTTGGTGTGCTCCTGGTCACCAGGCCCAACAAAGTAAGAAATACAAGTACACAGTGAGACGGGAAAGCAGGAGTGAGGGTGGGGGGGTTTGCAAAGAGAGAGAGTCTATGTCTGTGTGTGTGTGTGTGTGTGTGTGTGTGTGTGTGTGAAATCCACATTCAATCCAAAATATCTGACTTCCTGTTGGTCAGAGCTAATGACTGTAAATTAGAAAGTTGTCCGGCTTAATGAGAACAATACGTGTACTGAGTTTGGTGACTGTAGGTTAAACTAACCCCACACTTTTGTCAAAAGGTGTCGCTGTAGAGCCCCTGCTCCCCGCCCATTTCTAAGGCTTTGCCCATGTCTACTGTATGACAATATGGATGTGTGTGTCGAGTTTCATCCAATTTGAAGCATGTTAAGAGCCTCAAAAATACCCAAGAACATATGTGTTGCCATTGCAACAATATTTAAGATATCACAAATACATTAACAAGTCTACATCTGCCATGTTTTGACATTATTGTGATGAAGTTTGAAGCAAATCGGGTAAAAAAAGAGGGTGATCTCAAAGCATTTTAAATCAGACATTGTATGCCTGAGTTACAGCAGCTTCCTCTTTCATGGCGAAACATCAGACTTTGTCAGGCCGCCACGGACACGCCCTTCAGCGAAAACTCAAGATCTTTGATATTTATCATTGCTAAGGTCTTAAGATTAGACTGATAACATTTGATGTTGATCTGGTTAAATCTCTATGAGGAGTTAATCACAGTGTAAAACATGT
>RJVU01052631.1:34085-51249 GCA_003731715.1 Anabarilius grahami
TACAGTACAGACCAAAAGTTTGGACACACCTTCTCATTCAAAGAGTTTTCTTTATTTTTATGACTATGAAAATTGTAGATTCACACTGAAGGCATCAAAACTATGAATTAACACATGTGGAATTATATACATAAAGTGTGAAACAACTCAAAATATGTCATATTCTAGGTTCTTCAAAGTAGCCACCTTTTGCTTTGATTACTGCTTTGCACACTCTTGGCATTCTCTTGATGAGCTTCAAGAGGTAGTCACCTGAAATGGTCTTCACTTCACAGGTGTGCCCTGTCAGGTTTAATAAGTGTGATTTCTTGCCTTATAAATGGGGTTGGGACCATCAGTTGTGTTGTGAAGTGAAGTGACATGTGGCCAAGTATGGTGACCCATACTCGGAATTTGTGCTCTGCATTTAACCCATCCAAGTGCACACACACAGCAGTGAACACACACACACCGTGAACACACACCCGGAGCAGTGGGCAGCCATTGCTGTGGCGCCCGGGGAGCAGTTGGGGGTACGGTGCCTTGCTCAAGGGTCTCACCTCAGTCATGGTATTGAGGGTGGGGAGAGCGCTGGACATTCACTCCCCTCACCGACAATCCCTGCCGGACCTGAGACTCGAACCCATGACCTTTGGGTTACAAGTCCGACTCTCTATCCATTAGGCCACGACTGCCCCAAAAGTCAGGTGGATACACAGCTGATAGTCCTACTGAATAGACTGTTAGAATTTGTATTATGGCAAGAAAAAAGCAGCTAAGTAAAGAAAAACGAGTGGCCATCGTTACTTTAAGAAATGAAGGTCAGTCTGAAAAATTGGGAAAACTTTGAAAGTGTCCCCAAGTGCAGTCACAAAAACCATCAAGTGCTACAAAGAAACTGGCTCACATGCGGACCGCCCCAGGAAAGGAAGACCAAGAGTCACCTCTGCTACGGAGGATAAGTTCATCCGAGTCACCAGCCTCAGAAATCGCAGGTTAACAGCAGCTCAGATTAGAGACCAGGTCAATGCCACACAGAGTTCTAGCAGCAGACACATCTCTAGAACAACTGTTAAGAGGAGACTGTGTGAATCAGGCCTTCATGGTAGAATATCTGCTAGGAAACCACTGCTAAGGACAGGCAACAAGCAGAAGAGACTTGTTTGGGCTAAAGAACACAAGGAATGAACATTAGGCCAGTGGAAATCTGTGCTTTGGTCTGAGTCCAAATTTGAGATCTTTGGTTCCAACCACCGTGTCTTTGTGCAACGCAGAAAAGGTGAACGGATGGACTCTACATGCCTGGTTCCCACCGTGAAGCATGGAGGAGGAGGTGTGATGGTGTGGGGGTGCTTTGCTGGTGACACTGTTGGGGATTTATTCAAAATTGAAGGCATACTGAACCGGCACGGCTACCACAGCATCTTGCAGCGACATGCTATTCCATCCGGTTTGCGTTTAGTTGGCCCATCATTTATTTTTCAACAGGACAATGACCCCAAACACACCTCCAGGCTGTGTAAGGGCTATTTGACCAAGAAGGAGAGTGATGGGGTGCTGCGCCAGATGACCTGGCCTCCACAGTCACCGGACCTGAACCCAATTGAGATGGTTTGGGGTGAGCTGGACCGCAGAGTGAAGGCAAAAGGGCCAACAAGTGCTAAGCATCTCTGGGAACTCCTTCAAGACTGTTGGAAGACCATTTCAGGTGACTACCTCTTGAAGCTCATCAAGAGAATGCCAAGAGTGTGCAAAGCAGTAATCAAAGCAAAAGGTGGCTACTTTGAAGAACCTAGAATATGACATATTTTCAGTTGTTTCACACTTTATGTATATAATTCCACATGTGTTAATTCATAGTTTTAATGCCTTCAGTGTGAATCTACAATTTTCATAGTCATGAAAATAAAGAAAACTCTTTGAGAAGGTGTGTCCAAACTTTTGGTCTGTACTGTATATGTATGTCATTGTGATAGAATATAAATATAAACTGTAGCCGTAGTTTAAATCTGAAAATACTGAACAGAATATTGACAGCATGACTAATCATTTTGAATGTTGTTTGTGAACAATGACAAAGACTATTCATTCTGATGGCTGGCACTAGGCTATATGTTCATTGACATACATACTGACTTGAGATTTTGAGCAGGTTACAGGGTTTTGCAGGTAATCCATTGTGTGGTGTTAGTATGAATTATTTTGAGAAATGCATTTACTGGTTTGCAAATCTTAAGGATGATTCAAGAAATCTACCAAAGTGACTGAGAAAAACTGCAAAAGGACATTCAGGGCTATGTGCAAAGGGATTTAGTAAATGGGTGAACATGATTTCATCAGATAACGTCTCGGAATCAACATCCTTTTTGATCATGGAATATGACTGCATGGGCTACATTTAATAGAGTGCCCGGCTTTATAAACTTTAGTGTAGCTCTATTAAATGGTATGTTTATGTTAAACAATTTTAATTATAAGAATAGCAGTAACCGGCAATCAGAAGTATGCTAATTAATTTTAGTTTAAAATCCAATAAGCTTTAAAGTGGTTTCTGAATGGTTAATTAATAATAAATGCAGTATCTATAAATGAACTTGAGGCATGCAGACCGGCTGCTGCAGGGCTTTAACAAATCTTAAACAAACAAATAATATGACCCACTTTTTCTGAATTTTACTAGCCCATTTTATTTGTCTCTCATAAGATTGTACACATGACAATATACTTTTATCTATCATTGGGATACCAAATGTATAACAGACATTCAGCATTATAGAAATAAATCAAATGTAGTCCTGAGTAAACTGCCAAAATAAGATCATGATAATGTCTTTAACAGTAAATATATGAGAAAATAAGGAAAATTAGGCGGGCAGACGTGCAGACGTTCAGACGTTAAGACGGGCAGACGTTAAGACGGGCAGACGTTCAGACGTAATCCACACGTTAACTTCTAACGTGACGCCGCCGTCACGTCTGTAAAGATCAACAGCTACACGCTTTTGACGTGTCTTCGTGACGTGATATTTGCGTGTACGTCTCCATATAAAACAAATGGAGACGTACACGCACGTATACACGTGTGTTATCCGTCGTGCTTGTCAGTCTCGTCGCCGAATGGAACATTTGGAGCGCCATACACAGACACCAGAATGAGACAGCGGATTCATGAACCGTGACACATGTTGCCTATAATGTTGTGTGCGATGCCTACAGCAGCATTCGAATGAAGTTTATCAATAAATATTTGAATATGCCGTGTATATTCTTATCACATCCAACAGTCTTTTAAATCCATTCACTGATTGTTAATTTTTTATTTCATATTTATATATTATTTATTATTATTATTAGGCTATCATTATTGGTTAATTTATTTTATTCATTGTTATGTAGCCCTATTTGCTTTATTTTTTCCTTTCATTTCGTGTATCCTTTCTGTAGGCCTATATTATGTTAGCTATATTTTGTAAATATTTTAAATGCCAGATGATGCCAATAAAATGTGACTTTATGACTGTATTGACTGTAGCCTCGAAGATAGGATAAATGAGCGTCTGTTATCATTTGTAGCCCCTCGTGCCCGTGACAGCATTTGAATGAAGTTCGAATAATTAATTATTATTAATTGGTTATATGTTAAAAGAATATTTAAGCTAGGTTTAATAGGCATATTATTAATAATAATAATAATAATAATAAAGACACGATCAGATTAAAAGGCTGTGAGATTGGATGGATAAATGTTTTCTTCTAGGCCTTTATTATTTAATGTTCTTACATATTCTTTTATCATTAAATGAAGTTTGTTATTATCAATTTGATATGCTATAGTGGCAACATCGCACGCAATAGGCTATTTATAGCTTATTACATTGAGCGCGATGTTGACTATATAGACAGCATTCAAATAATATATTAATATAATAATTTCTTAATTCTGCCCTTATTTTATCATTCTTATGCTGCGATCCAGGCAGGTTTTTGAGCCTATAAGTCACGACTTCAAATCACGACTCACAACTTTGTAGTGTTCCAGGAAAGTCACGCCAAAATGCGTAAAGGTGTAAACAAATCAGCATGGCGGACTGGACGGGGCTTATGCTCATTAACAATTATTTCTATAACCAAAGGTGCTTACTCCTTGCTTATTTGAGGGAAACAGAGAAGGAAAACGGCGCATAAGGCAAGAGAAGCTGTGTTTCCTTTTATTTTACGTTATTTTACTGTGCACTTGCATAAACACCGCATCCGTAGGGGCTGCCATTGTTGTTTCGCGGGGTGTGTTTCATCAGAACCCATAACTGGGAGTACATCGATCTAGTACGAGTTCACGGATGGTAAGTCACGGGTTTGACTGCTGTTCCAGTGCACTTTCAGGGGTAGAAGGTTGGAAAAACACGGTTACGGGTTGCCTGGAACGCGGCATTAATTCCAGGTTGCTATGGTAGCGCAGGTTTACACATTTAACTCGTGGCCATGAGAAATAGATGTCGTTCCCTCAACATAATGAAGTCATGGCCACGAGAAAAATATATCGTTCCCTCACCATATGATTTTGAGGCCACGACTTTACATTGCGTAGCCACGACATAAGGATGTCGTTACCTCGACAAAACGATCTCGTGACCATGACTTATTATCACGTTCCCACAAATTAATATATTGTGGCCACGACATATTATCACGTTCCCACGAGTTTATATGTCGTGGCCACGACAAAACTAAGTGAACCGAACATGTCCCCTCCAGGTCACCATAGGTTACACTAGGCCAGGGGTAGGCAAGTTCGGTCCTGAAGAGTTTAGCTCCAGCCCTGAAAAAACCCTGCAGCTGCCTATAGCCTTAGTAATCCTGAAGAGCTTGATTAGCTTGTTCAGGTGTGTTTTATTAAGGTTGGAGCTAAACTCAGTAAGACAGCAGCTCTCTAGGACGGATCTTGCCTACCCCTGCACTAGGCAAAGGATGACAGAAAAAAAACGGATGCTGCATTAATTGCGATAATATTTTTAATGCATTAAACTGGAAAAAAATTAATCGCATGCATTAGCGCATTAACGTTGACAGCACTAATATATATATAGATAGATAGAGAGAGAGAGAGAGTGTATCCCCCCCCCAAAAAAAAAAATCATTGACCCGTGTTTACGCGTTTACATAGAAAAACAATGGAAAAGTAATGGAAAAATGCAATGTGAATTGGAATATGAACGGCCCATACCAGCTGGCCCGGATCAGCATGGAATGGAAAGGCTACTCAATGAGAACCGTTCGGCCCGACGGTGGAAAGGGTTGGGGGTAGAAGGGATACAGCTAAGGCCAGATTGTCCTACTGGGCATGTGCACATCAATATTGCATAATTTTTTTGGAATTTGTTTTTTTAATTACTCGTAATTTTACTTTTTAAAGTTTTAAATAAGGATATTTCTCTTACACAAACGCATCAGTTCACTTCAGAAGACTTTTATTCACCCCCATGAGCCACGTGGAGTACATTTTATGATCGATGGATGCACTTTTTTGGGCTACGAAATCTCATTCTCTAGTCACTCCTATTATAAAGTATGGTGAACGGGAGGGGACATGTTTGGTTCACTTAGTTTTGTCGTGGCCACAACATGGGAACGTGATAATAAGTTGTGTCCACAAGATCATTTAGTCGAGTTAACGACATCCTTATGTCGTGGCCATGCGATGTAAAGTCGTTGCCTCGAGATCATATGGTGAGGGAACGATATATTTTTCTCGTGGCCACGACTTCTTTATTTTGAGGGAACGACATTATTTCTCATGGCCACGAGTTAAATGTGTAAACAACCTGTGCTACCATAGCAACCTGGAATTATCAGAAATAGATAGGCCTAATAATATTTGTTTTTAATTAAGAAAAAGCGCAGAAATTATTATATTAATATTGCCTATTGTGTGCGATAAATATAGTTTAGCAGCATTTGAATGAAGTTTATCAATAAATGTTAGAATATGCCGAGCATATTTTTATCACATCCAACACTCTTTTAAATCCATTCACTTATTGTTCATTTTAATTTCATATTTTTATATTATTTATTATTATTATTATGATCATTAATCGTTACTTTTTTTATTCATTGTTATGTAGCCCTTTTTGCTTTATTTTCCCCTTCATTTCCTGTATCTCTTTATTTTAAATGCCCGATTTAAAGTATTTAGAAAATATAGCTAACATAAATGTTATTATCAAATTGATAATAACTTAATTTGAATGCTGTCTATTGGCAACATCGCGAGCAAAATAATAGGCTATTTATTACAATGCGCGCGATGTTGACTATTTAGACATCATTCAAATAATATATTAATATACTAATTTCTTAATTCCGCCCTTATTTTATCATTCTTAATTAAAAATAAATATTATTAGGCTATCCATTTCTGATAATTCCAGGTTGCTATGGTCGCGCAGGTTGTTTACACATTTAAAGGGGTGGTTCAATGCGATTTCGCTTTTTTTTTTACTTGAATTAGTGTGTAATGTTGCTGCTTGAGCATAAACAGTATCTGCAAAGTTACAGCGCTGAAAGTTCAATGCAAACAGAGATATTGTCTTTTAAATTTATGGCAGTTTAAAGCCTACAAAAACGACCGGTTTGGACTACAACAAGCTTCTTCCCGGGATGGTGACATCATAAACCCTGCAAAACACACCCCCGGGAACATGCAACAAAGTGGGCGAGGCCATGTGGCGCAGCATAATGGAAGCGGAAGAGCTGTGTACACTGGACGCGAGCGGCACGACGCGACGCGTCAAAAGATATAGAACCCATTGTAGTGATGTTTGTGACGTGTCTGAAACGTCACCATCATTAAATACGTGGCCAATAAGGTACCGCTCTGCTTTTGTATATAAATCTGTTGTTCATGCCCCCTGGAGTCGAAAGCCCGCCCCTTTTTCCTTTCACTACTGTGGACCGCAGAGGTACATGTTTTTAGCAATGTAGCTTTGTTGTTGGATTTGAGTGCTATGCAGTGATATCATGCGATCTTTACTTTAGTGTGACGTTGGTCTGCCAAGGCTGTGTGTGTGTGGGGTACTGCTTACCCCCAGGTAAGTTTTAATGTGGTACATTTGCGGTGTTGTGGGAAATTTGGTTTGAGTTACCTACAGTTATGTGTTTTAGTTATGTGTGCCTACAGGGTGCCCACCTGTGCGTCAGGGCAGCACAATAGCCAGGTCGGAGCGCCAGCTGTTAACCTACCAGCTAAAGGAGCTACAATATGACTTTGTTGTGAGTATGTGTGTGGTTGTGAGTGTCATGTCGTCTAATTATAAGGTAAGTAACTTGTTTCTCTCTTGTAAATCGTTGTATGCTTTAAGTTGAGAGTGTAATAAACGTTTATGTTTAGGGTCCTCGTTAAGGCATTGCATCACTCTTTCTCACTCTCTCTCTCTCCAACCCGCGCTCTGGGCCGTGCTGCTGCTTTGGGTCGTCGACACTTCTGGTCCAGTGGCTAAGTGGGTCGGATATTATTTTTTCTTTTTGTTTTTTTTTTTTGTGGTCATTTTTGTTTGGGTTAATTTGTTTTCGTTTTTTTTTTTTATTTGTATTGATTTATCTTTTTTGTATTACTGTCATCAACTCTCAGTTTTTTTGTGATTTTGACTGCGTGATAACAGTCACTATTAATTGGAGTGATTACCACTATGCGGTATTCGTGATCTCGGTTATATTGCAATCTTGAGCCGAGATCAGTTCTTGTTTGTTTTGTCTTTAATTTGTATTTTCATTTGTAAACTTACTTTGTCTATTTGAGTATTGCAAGTTTTCTTGGCTTTGTTTATATTTGTTTAGTACATTGATTTTGACTCTTTATGTTGGTTTGGTTTGTCTTCTAAAGTGATTTTTCCCTTCTCTTTTTCTTATGTTTTGCAGGAGCTGAGTGTTCCTTGGGAGCGGGCTGGTGCTGGGTTGCACAGGCTTCACTTCAATACGGGTTGTCATTTATTGCTGTGTCACTATGTCTGGTCATTATTTGCAGTGATTTTTGTGGATGTGATTCTGATTTGTGGGATTTCTTTTGTGCACTGGTGCAACATACTAGCCCGCTTCTCATTAAGGAAGCCTCAGCCCCCTGCATCGATTAATTTCTTGTTTTTTCCTTTTTTTCTTCTTCATTCGACTTAGACAATTAAATGCTGTGTTTGGGGTTTTACATTTTGTAAACTCTTAACTGTAATAAAAATATCTGTTTAAACGGAAACTCACGCCTCTTGCCTTTTCTAAGTGTAACTTATTTGTGTGTTCTTTTGGTAATTCCCCCGTTTTTTCGAGGTGGCGTAGTCACTACAAACCAGCCACTTACTACATGTGGCGTAGTCGGCAGGGTCCACAGAATATTTGGCAGAGGCGTGGGACCGTATATTTCTGTTTATACTTGTAAGTTGGCGTGGTTTTGTTACGTTTTTCTTTTTCTCTCTTTGTAGGAACAAAGCAGGAGCATGTGCTCTGGAGATTGCAGTTTCTGGTTCGACTTCTTCAGGTGCCGCTCATTGTGGTGCTGAGTACTGCAAAATTAAGTAGGTACGTGTTCTAATAATGGAGGGAGAATTGCAGGAACTTAAAGAGCTTGTGGCTCAGCTTAGAGCTGACAATGAGAGACTGCAACAGGAGAGGGCATCTGAACCGCAAGGGGTTAGTGATGCAGGACCTAGTACTTCTGCCACAGCTACAACCCCTATACTTCCACCACTGACTGGTACTAATACTCCAGTAACTGACAGGTTTGTATTTGTACCTAGAGATAGGAGGAGCCCAAAATTTAGTGGGAAGTCTGGGGTGGATATTAATGAATGGGTCGAAGAAGCTAAAGCATGTATGAGAACCTGTTATTTGTCCCCTGCGGATCAGGCCTTCTTTCTTTTCGATCACTTAGAGGGGGAGGCACGAGAAGAGATACGATATCGTTCAAATGAGGAGCTAGGGATCCCGAGAAAATTATTAGAGCACTGCGTGAGTTGTATGGATGTTCACTGTCATATGTAGTCTTGCAGGAAGCTTTCTTCTCCCGGAGGCAGCAAGAGGGGGAAACACTCTTGGAGTTTTCCCTCGCCTTGATGAGTCTCCTGGAGAAGGTTAAGCAACAGTCGCCAAATGCTAAACACTAAAATCGTGTTACGTGATCAATTTATTGAATACGTTAACAATAGTACTTTGAGATGGGAGCTTAAACAGCTGGTGCGGCGACAACCAAATTCCACTTTGTTAGAGGTGCGGAGCGAAGCCCTTCGATGGGAGCACGAAGGGATGCCGGGGGGTGCGAGGGCCTGAAGTTTATCTGTCCCATTGGCACATGGAATTCAGTATGGTGTTCATGGAGACTCGCGGGTGGGGGATCGTAGTTCGCCTCAAACATCTGAATTGGGTGAGTTGAGAGAAATGCTGAAAGTACAGCAAGAGCAGTTAAATCGCCTCACGCAAAGTTTTGCCCGATTGCAAGGTCCAGAAATGCGTAGTCGAGTCCCTCATAATGGGTCTATAATTTGTAGGCGGTGTCAAAGGCCAGGCCATTTCGCTCGAGAGTGCGATGGGGAGCGGGTACCCCAGCGCACTCCGCATTCCGTCGTACCTTTGGCTGGGGGCGAGCAGTCTTCTGCTCCTGCGCACTTGGAAAACTAGTGCAGAGCCACAGCTCGGTTGGGAATTATATCGGCTCTGATTTGTCAAAAGGTCCTGTTTTAACGTCTCGCTTAATGTCATCTTGTCCTCATCTTGTTGCCTCTGTAGGTGGACTGCCAGTGCCCTGTTTGGTTGACACAGGCTCCATGGTCTCCACTATTACAGAAAGCTGTTTTCTGCGGCATTTTGAACCTTGGGGTCAGGAGCGACTTAGGTCATGTGAGTGGTTACAGCTTCATGCCGCCAACGGTCTTTCCATTCCCTATCTCGGTTATATGGAGCTGGATATTGAGCTCTGTGGTCAAGTTATTTCAAATTGTGGGGTGCTTGTTGTCAAAGACCCTCCTGGTGGCTTGTGTGATCAGATTCCGGTGGATCTCGGAATGAATGTTCTGAAACGATGCTACCAGGAGCTCTTTGGACAGCATGGCCCTGCTATTTTTGATTTGCCAGAAGTGTCAAAAGCTCCACACTTTGTATCTCAGGCATTACAACATTGCTCTGATGTTAACACTGTAACTAGTGTAAGTTGCATTGGTAGGGTTCGGGTTCAGGGCCGTAGGCCTTGTCGCACTCCAGGGGGCATGCTCAAGTTTGTTCCTGCAACTTGCTCCAACGAATATTCTAGTGGAGTCTTACTTTTTGAGCCTCCTGAGGCCGGTTTGCCTGTTGGGTTGTTGTCCTCACCGGCAGTAGTTCAGGTTAACCAGGGGACGGCTTATATACCTGTGATTAATGTTGGTGTGAATGATGTCATGCTTTATCCTCGTTCCCCGATTGGCACGCTGAGTAGTGTTTATGTGGTGAGTTTGCCCACAGGTGTGACCGAGGTCCAGCCAGTCTTGGCTGTTGTGGGTGCTCAGAATGCAGAAGTGGGACTTGCCGTACAGGAGCAAGTTGAAGCAGTGGACCTGTTAAGTCTGTTAGAAGTGGAGCAGAGGCAGGTAAGGGCTTTACTCTACAAGTTTCAGTCAGTGTTCTCTGCCCAGGAGGGAGGCTTGGGTTGTACAAATTTAATTTCTCATGACATTCCTTTGGTAGATGAGACTCCTATTCGACAGCGTTTCCGGCGGATACCCCCATCAGAATATGAGGTAGTAAAGGCCCACATAAATCAGTTACTCGAGGCTGAGATCATTCGAGAAAGCTGTAGTCCATATGCTTCACCAATCGTGCTGGTTAAAAAGAAAGACGGTAGTCTGCGCATGTGCGTTGACTACCATCAACTTAATGCCAAAACTAGGAAAGACGTGTTTCCTCTGCCCTGAATTGATGAGTCCCTTGATTCCCTGAGTGGTGCCTGTTGGTTTTCGACCCTTGATTTGGCCAGTGGGTATAACCAGGTTCCAGTCACGGAGAAAGGTCGGTTTAAGACTGCTTTCTGCACACCTTTCGGACTCTTTGAGTGGAACCGTATGCCCTTTGGCCTATGCAATGCCCCAGGCACCTTTCAGAGGTTAATGGAGCAGCTGTTCGGGGATCAACGGTGTCAATCCTTGCCTCTGTACCTGGATGATGTGGTAGTATTTTCTACCTCTGTAGATCAACATTTGGAGCGCTTGGAGGTAGTCCTGAGTCGGTAAGAACGTGAAGGACTTAAGGTTAAGTTAAGCAAGTGCGATTTTTCCAAAGAGAGGTAAAGTATTTGGGCCACGTCATATCCGCTGAAGGGGTATCGACTGATTCTGCAAAGATCGAGGCTGTGGCTGACTGGCGGCGCCCATCTAATGTGGCAGAGTTGCGTTCATTTCTGGGTTTCGGCAGTTATTATCGCCGCTTTGTGGAGGGGTTTGCCAAGTTGGCGGGCCCCCTGCATAAGCTGGTTGCGTTGTGTGCTAGTTCAGGACACAGAAAGCGAGCTGTTCAGGGGTTTTCTGAGGCTTGGACAGAGCAGTGTCAGGTGAGCTTTGAGGGATTGAAGGATAGACTCTCTTCTGCCCCAGTGTTAGGATATGTAGATTTCTCCAGGCCCTTTATATTAGAGGTGGATGCTAGCCATAGCGGGTTGGGCGCAGTACTCTCGCAGGAGCAAGGAGGTAAGGTGCGCCCTATTGCTTATGCTAGCCGCGGTCTTAGTCAAGTCAAGTCAAATTTATTTATATAGCGCTTTTTACAATTGGTAATTGTTTCAAAGCAGCTTTACATATTAGAAGCACAGAAAAAAGATAAGTGGTTAAAAATAAGCTGTACAAGCAAGCGTGGTAATATGTAACATATACAAGATGGTGCTACATTAAGCCAATGTCGGCTGACTCCCAGGGGTGGAAAAAACCCCCTAGGAGAAAAACCCAGCGTGCTAACACTGGGAAAAAAGTCCTAGGAGGGAAAAAAACCCTTGGAAGATATATATAATATATGTAAATGGATATGGAGATCAAAATCTGAATTATACAATTTTATTATAGGGATTAAAAATAGATTATATATAAATATATGTAAGCGGATACGGAGATTAAAAATCTGAATTATAGATGCAGCCAGAACTGGATCTGTAGGCCCATTGTCTCCTGGGCTACGTTGTAGTCCGGTCCAGGCACAGGTTCTCCATCTGATCTGGATACGGCCTGGGTCCAGCACCCGGCAAACCTCAGGATAAGCAGAGAGACTGATATTAGCGTAGATGCCATTCTTATTCTGATGTACAGGTATATCTAGTGTTATAGGAAATGTTCTCGGTTCCGGCCGACCTAATTATTGCAGCGTAACAATCCTTTAACGGATTTGAAAAAATGTTTATTGTATTGATAATGTGTTATGTGTATGCAAGAGCAAAGAGATGTGTTTTTAGTCTAGATTTAAACTGACAGAGTGTGTCTGCTTCCCGAACAATGCTAGGAAGATTGTTCCAGAGTTTAGGTGCTAAATAGGAAAAGGATCTGCCGCCTTCGGTTGATTTTGATATTCTGGGTATTATCAACTGGCCTGAATTCTGAGATCGCAATAAACGTGAAGGACTATAATGCACCAAGAGCTCGCTTAGATATTGGGGAGCTAAACCATTTAGAGCTTTATAGGTAAGTAGCAAGATTTTAAAATCTATACGATGTTTAATAGGGAGCCAATGTAATGTTGACAGAACTGGGCTAATATGGTCATACTTTCTGGTTCTAGTAAGAACTCTAGCTGCCGCATTTTGGACCAACTGTAGTCTGTTTAAAAGCCGAGCAGAACAACCACCCAGTAGAGCGTTACAGTAATCTAGCCTTGAGGTCATAAATGCATGAACCAACTGTTCCGCATTTGTCATTGAGAGCATATGTCGTAATTTAGATATATTTTTTAGATGGAAGAAGGCGGTTTTACAGATACTAGAAACATGACTTTCAAATGAAAGATTGGTATCAAAGATTGGTATCTTAGGCCCACTGAGCGCAATATGACCAACTATAGTGCCATGAAATTGGAATTTGTTGCGCTCAAGTGGGCCATGACCGAGAAATTTAGGGAGTACCTGCTGGGTCAGAAGTGCATTGTCTATACTAATAACAATCCCCATAGCCACCTGACATCTGCTAAACTGGGAGCTACCGAACAACGTTGGGCTGCCCAGTTGGCCGCCTTCGATTTTGAGGTCCGGTATCATTCTGGAAGGTGCAACCGGAACGCTGACGCCCTCTCCATACAGAATCAGTTTTGTCAGGAAATGCGGGAGAGTTTCTTACCAGGGACTGTTATTCAGGCAGTGGTGAGGCAGGCAGTGGAGGTAGAACCGGTAGCACAGGTGAACCAAGCAGTTGTTATGGCATTCCCCAGTTTCTCCTCCGAGGATCTGAGTTCACTACAGGAGGCAGATCCTGATATTGGGAGGGTTTTGGCATTAGCAGGGGTTATTACCCAGTTTTGCAGAGCGCCAGCAGCTCCCCAAGTCCGTTTTGACATTGCTTCGGCAATGGGACCGTCTTTTGAAAAAGGATGGTGTCCTTTATCGCCGTGTGTCACGCCCTGATGGAGGTGAGGAGGTGTTTCAGTTGATTTTGCCTGTGTCATTAAAGCATGACGTGTTGACTCAGTTGCATCAAAACCATGGACATCAGCTTAGAAGACCTCGATGTTGCAACAGAAACTATTGCCTCTGTCTTTTCCAGCATATTAGACTCAGTTGCTCTTTGCGTTTAAAAAAGATTAAGGAAATTAATCCAACGCCATGGTACAATGAGCACACTCGGGCCCTAAAAACAGCAGCTAGAAAAATGGAGCGCAGCTTGAAGAAAACAAAACTAGAAGTATTTTCGCATTTCGAGGAGAGAGAGAATGATTGAGTACAGAAAGGCCTTAAAAACTGCTAGATCTGCCTATTTTTCAAAACTTTTAGAAGAAAATAAACACAACCCCAGGTATTTATTTGATACAGTGGCTAAATTAAAGGCAGGGTAGGTTAAAAATGTATAAAAAAATTTTTTTTCAAAATTTGTTTAAACTTTATTTATATATCAATACATAATTAAAATGTAAGTACTCTGAAAAAGAAAGTATAAAAATCGAGTGTCTGTAGACCTCTCACGACTGTTTTAAAGACAGCTCATTATTTCCATTCACTCCACCCCCTCCCTTCTGGGCTCTTTCCAAAGCCATGCCTCCAAAACACATGAACGCGCGACTCCGACCACTGAGCTGGAAGACGCATTATTTACCTGAGACGAGCGGAGAGGAAGGAGCACAGTGCATGTAGTGACATCATGTCAGAATCACATGTAATAAAAATAACTTTATAATTATGAAGATAAACAAACAAGATGTATTTTAGTACTCACTATCAAGCTAGCATATTGATATTGGTAAAGTTTAAAATATATATTTTTTGATAGTAGGGTCTTGGGAGTTGTCTTCAGCATCGTGCACAGTGTCCTCCATACTAATTGTTTGAAGGGAATTCAGACAAATCGGAGTCTTCAGAGCACCGCCAGTCCTGTTTTAACACAAATTAAATCTAGCAAACATATGAATAACTTCAATATAATAGTCATACAGTATTGAACCTACCGCACACAAATATGTGGCATATAGTCCTCATCATCACTGTCATCATAGTCTGTATCTATTTCCTTTGTTTCGTCTTCTTCAAATGATAACACAGACTTTGTCTCCATATCAGGACACCAGGTGTCATCTTCCCACTTGATACTATGTAGTAAAATTGGAAAATTATATTCAATCTAACAATATAATTTAAAACATCTATTCAGTCAACACAACAACTTACATTGAGTTTTTAATGTTATTAAATTCATCTTCACTGATGACATCCAGATCCAGTGATGACATACTAAAGAGAGATAAAAAAGAGGATTTTATGTCACCATCACTGGTTGAAGTAATGATGGAGACAATAACTATAAAGTGAAGTTTGATAAAAAATGTATACAAATGTCTCACTAATCAATACCTTGCATCTAATTCCTGAATGTTTTTATCCTGTACGCTGCTACTATCCAACTCTTTAACTCCAGGGACTGAGAAGTCATCATCTCTGGAAAAATGACAATAAAAACAGATAAACATGTTGATTGTTATAAAAACTGTCACTCGTTCACTGAACGACACAACATACAAGTCTCACCGGTCAGAAAGCGACTCCGAGACAATAGTGGATACAGGTGGTGGTGGCATTGTAAATCCACTTTTCGATGGTGTGGACGTTGATATGTCTTTCTCCTAACTAATAAAAAAAATTATACAAATCAACACAACAATTACATCACATTTATAAAATGTCTTGATTACAGATAAACAGAGTAACATACACTCAAATATCAACTCACAACTGCATTGCAGACACAAAATAATAACACACACATACAACAAAGTGTGTACGACACACACAGATAAAATATAAAGACATCAGTAAACATAGGTAGAGAATATAAAAACAAAACAAAGGCGAAAAAAAACGTGCAGGTAAACTTACAGGTGAACATGGTAAAAGAGTTAGACAGAGGGTAAATATAGTTCTAAGAAAAGTTCCTAGATGCGGAGTAACGTTAGGCCTACTATCTGTTAAACATGTATTTAGTTATCTAAAGCAAAATTATGCACAATTCAACACTATAGCTATCATCTTGAGCTAGGCCTATAGATTATTTATCGTCTCTACTACGGCTCGCCAAGTAATGTTATGTTAGCTATATTACGTAGCTACGTGTGCTGATGACACGCTCCATGAAAAAATAAACTAAAAAATATGTATGATCAAAATACAAAAAGAAAGATTTAGCTGTCCAGCAGAAATAAAGCCATCAGGGAGTCACTTTTCAGCCCCTTGAGTTCCCTCAGTTCTCGCCATCACTGGAAAGCCACGCCGATATTAACTTGCGTTTTATTTCTTTGTTTATCCAAAGACTTTTTGTTCATTGCCTTTTCTTGTACTGTTACTGTCTTCCTTTTTTTGCCTGGTTTGCCTTCACTAACTGCATAGGCCGGTACTGTGAATTTTGCTTGCTGTTTCTCTGCCATTGTTTTGGTATTCCTAGGATCCGTGCCTCTTGAATTCCTCAAATCAAACATGAGCGCGCAAGTGGGCAGGTCATGTGTGGCAAAAGGGTGGTTGCCATGGTTGCGAGAGAGTGACAGTCGCCTAAGCCAATCCTATGTTTCGTCCCGAATGGAAATAATGAGCTGTGTTTAATACAGATTAAACGGTCTAGTGTCACTCGATTTTTATACTCTTTTTATCAGAGTACTTACATTTTAATTATGCATTGATATATATAGAAAGTTTAAACAAATTTGGAAGAAAGTTGTTTATAAATTTTTAACCTACCCTGCCTTAAATTAACAAGAAATAAAGCTTCAACTTCTGATGTTTCCAAAGAGCACAGCAGTAATGACTGTATGAACTTCTTTACTTGCAAGATGGATAATATTAGGGAAAAAATGATAACCATGCAACCGTCTACTACAGTATTGTGTCAGACAGTGCATTGTAGTGTCCCTGAAGAAAAATTCAATTCATTTGCTGCTTTAGGAGAGGAAGAATTGTCTAAACTTGTTAAATCATCAAAATCATCCACATGTATGTTAGACCCTATACCGACTAAGCTATTGAAAGAGATGCTTCCAGAGGTCATAGATTCTCCTCTTAATATTGTTAATTCATCTTTATCACTAGGATACGTACCAAAAACTTTTAAGCTGGCTGTTATTAAACCTCTTATTAAAAAAACACAACTTGATCCTAGAGAATTAGTCAATTACAGGCCGATTTCAAATCTCACTTTTCTGTCAAAAATATTAGAAAAGGCAGTTTCATCACAACTATGTTCCTTTTTAGAGAGAAATAGTATCTGTGAGGATTTCCAGTCAGGATTTAGACCGTACCATAGTACTGAGACTGCTCTCATTAGAGTTATTATTGATTTGCTCTTATCATCAGATCGTGGTTGTATCTCTCTATTAGTGTTACTGGATCTTAGTTCTGCATTTGACACTACTGATCACAATATTCTTCTAAATCGAAAACTATGTTGGCATTAGTGGAATTGCATTGGCATTGTTCAAATCATACTTATCTGACCGTTATCAGTTTGTAGTA
>RJVU01052631.1:51337-98876 GCA_003731715.1 Anabarilius grahami
ACATAACACATTATCAATTTATATTTTCAAATCCGTTAAAGGATTATTAGGCTGCATAAAATAGGTCAGCCGGAACCGTGAACACTTTCTATAACACCAGATGTACTCGTTACATCAGAAAAAGAATGGCATCAACGCTAATATTAGTCTTTCTATTTATCCCGAGGTTTACCGTAGTCAACCGGATCCGGGCCGTATCCAGCTGAGACCAAGGACCGGAGCCATGACACGACCACAACGCAGCCCTGAAGTATCAGCAGAGATCGAGTCGACTAGATCATCCATTGTGAAGACATCATCAACACGACAGCCAGTAGCACAGTTCCTCAACAAACCGTCCATACCGGCGTGATGAATACGATCCTCAACTGGATGGAACTGAAATAAACACTTTGATTGTTGCGATCCTATCAGACTTATGATAGTAACCTGATTCGTAACAAAGCACTGTTCGCCAGAGGAGAACTGGCCCCCTGACTAAGCCTGGTTTCTCCCAAGGTTTTTTTTTCTCCATTTTAACACCTATTTGCCACCTGTTTGCCACCTGATGTCACCGGTTGGAGTTTGGGTTCCTTGCCGCTGTCGCCTTTGGCTTGCTTAGTTGGGGACCCTTGACATTTGACTTGACATTTGATATTCAACAGTGTTCTTGACATTTAATCAACAGTGCTTCTGATCTGCCTGCATTGACATTATTCTTTAAGAGCTGCTGTGCAGCCAAAATTATGTACCAGTTATCAATGTAAAGCTGCTTTGACACAATCTACATTGTAAAAAGCGCTATATAAATAAAGGTGACTTGACTTGACTTGACTACTGAGTTGATACGTCAGCAGTGTTATTGGCCAGGGATGTCAGCAGAGGTGGCACAGTGGTGTAAGGAATGCGAGAGATGTCAACTGGCTAAAGACATCCAACCACTTGCCCGGGGCTTTATGGGTCATGTTTTAGCTTCCAAGCCAAATGAGATCTTGGCTGTGGATTTTACGATGCTTGAGCCTTCTTGTTCTGGACATGAGAATGTTTTAGTTTTAACAGATGTGTTCAGTAAGTATACACTTACTGTGGATCCATCTGCTCTCTCTGACTCAATAAGGTCCTCCACCTTGTCAGCCTGTTTACTATCTAACTGTCCATCAGAAATATGCAGCATCTATAATAATTCCATTTCTCAAATACTTGAGAAACATGCTCCTGTTAAAACTAGACTGGTTCCATCTACACATGTTTCACCCTGGTTCACTCCGGAACTTAGAGCAATGAAAGCTATGGGACGTCGCTTGGAAAGACTGTACAGGAAAACTGGACTCATTGTGCACTCTTTGGCTCTGAAAGAACATTTGCTCAACTAAAATTCTAGAAAAAGTAGTGGCCTCACAATTGAGATCTTACTTAAATGCTAATGGCCTTTTTGAACCTTTTCAGTCAGGATTTCGTTCTTCACATAGCACTGAAACGGCTCTTCTTCGTGTGGTTAATGACATTCTTCTGTCCATGGATTCTGGGTTAATAAACTTCCTAATTCTTCTCGATCTTAGCTCTGCATTTGACACAGTCTGCCATGAAATACTCATCTCTCGCCTTTCTGATATCGGTATCACTGGTTCAGCTCTTTCCTGGCTCATTTCCTACATTAGTGACAGAAAATACTATGTCACCATACAAGGTTATAAATCTGCCATTGCTCCAGTCTCACAGGGTGTTCCTCAAGGTTCAGTTCTCGGTCCACTTCTGTTTATCATTTATATATCTCCACTTGGTGACATTATACACATGCATGGACTTCAATTTCATTGCTATGCTGATGACATTCAAATCTACCTTACCACCAGCTCTGATAGGCCATCCCTGCCTGACTCACTTTCTGCATGCATCAAGGATATCAAGCATTGGATGTCCTTGAATTTCCTTAAACTAAATAATAACAAAACTGAAATATTAATGATTGGCTCTGCTACCTCAGTCAAGAGGATGGACCTGTCCTTTGAAATTGATGGGGTTCATGTTAAGCCTTCTTCATCTGTCCGTAATCTTGGTGTCTTATTTGACTCATCTCTATCTTTTGCCTCTCACATTTCTTCTGTCGTTAAAAACTATTTTTTCCATCTTCGTAATATTGCACGCCTTCGATCTTCTCTAACTCTAGCTGATACTGAAATCTTAATTCATGCATTAATCACTTCACGTCTTGATTATTGCAATGCTCTATTTCTTTTTCTGCCCAAAAAACTCATAGCAAGGTTACAGTATGTTCAAAACTCAGCAGCAAGAGTTCTCACCTCCATCAGGCTCTCTGTCCACATTACTCCACTATTGCGTGATCTTCACTGGCTACCTGTGGCATCACGTATTCACTTTAAGATATTGCTCCTAACGTTTAAAGCATTAAATGGTCTTGCACCTCCATATCTGTCTGACCTACTCCACTCCTACTCACCTGCCCGGTCCCTCAGATCATCTGAGCTTGGTCTTTTGTCCATTCCTCGTTTTCGGCTGTCCACGGTAGGTGGTAGGTCATTTAGTGTTTTTGCTCCTAAATTATGGAATTAATGTACCCCTTGCACTCCGTAACATATCATCTTTGTCTACCTTCAAGACTCAGTTAAAAACATATCTTTTAAATATGTATTTTGGATAATGTGAGTATTTGTTGCCTTTTGTGTTTGTATTGTGTATGTGGATGTGTAAATGTATGGTATAGCACTATGTGAAGCGACCTTGAGCTTTGGAAAGGCGCTATATAAATAAAACTTCTTCTTCTTCTTCTTCTACACTGGCTGTTCCAACTAGAGACCAGCGGGCTGAGACGGAAGTACAGGTTTTGGTTACAGAGTGGTTTTTCAGGTTTGGGGTTCCAGGTCATATCCACTCTGACCAGGGGCGGAATTTTGAGTCGGCCCTTATGAAACAACTCTGTAGGTTTTATGGGATTGAAAAATCTGGTACTACACCCTATCATCCAGCGGGCAACGGCCAGTGTGAGCGGTTCAATCGAACGCTTCATAATCTTCTGCACACGTTGCCTGCTTCCAGAAAAAGGGATTGAGCTGCTTGCCTCCTGCAGATCTTGTTCTGTTACAACACTACTCTTCACCAGGCCACAGGTGAGTCTCCGTACCTCCTGATGTTTGGCCAGGAACCTCGACTCCCTGTTGATTTCCTGTTGGGTAGGGTCCAGGAACCTGGTGAGGGTGGCGTTCATGAGTGGATTGTAGAGCATCAAGCCAGGATGCATGTGGCCTTTGAGGGGGCACGGGAGCGTTTGAAGGCTGCTGCTGAACACCGTAAGAAACGGCATGAACAGCATGTTCGTGATGCACCACTGAGGGAGGGTCAGCGTTTATCCGTAAGGGTTTATCTCCAGGATCATAGCGTGAGAGGCCGTCATAAAATCCAGGACCTGTGGAGCTCAGTGGTGTATCAGGTTGTGCGGGCACCAAAAGATGGAGGGTCTGTGTATACTGTTGCACCCGTGGATGATATGGGTAAGATCCGGCATGTGCACCGCTCGTTGATGAAGACTCGAATCCAACGAGATTCTTCAATTGTTGTTCGTCCGGACAGCCCCCCAGTGGGTGGTCGTTCCAGATGCTTTTCAGGTCAGGTTAGGTCAAGCCATGGCATCACAGCCTGCAGCGTCAGCTAGGTACCAGTCACCAGCGTCCTTTGTAACGCAATCTTCTCTGGAGGTGGCAGGACCCTCTGTAGTGCCTGTGCCTTCTGTAAATGGTGAGTTGGTGTGTGACATTGATCTGGGCCTTATGGGTGCGTCTGCTTTTCTTCCCTCGGATCAGCCTAGGGATGGTGTTGGAGTTGTGCGAAGGACGAGGCGAGCCACAGCGGGGCAACATTCTAATGTCCATCATCTTCCACGAGCAGTGGAGAATGTAAGGGATTTGGTATGTGTTCTGGGGTCTATATCTAGCATCACTTCTGGGTTGTTTAGGTCATGGGACTAATGCCAGGGGACTTTATGATTTCTCGTCGGGGCGACGACACAAAATAGGGGGTAAAATGTAGTGATGTTTGTGACGTGTCTGAAATGTCACCATCATTAAATACGTGGCCAATGAGGTACCGCTCTGCTTTTGTATATAAATTTGTTGTTCATGCCCCCTGGAGTGCATATTGGTCAAAAGCCCGCCCCTTTTTCCTTTCACTGCTGTGGACCGCAGACGTATGTGTTTTTAGCAGTGTAGCTTCATTGTTCGATTTGAGTGCTATGCAGTGATATCATGCGATCTTTACTTTAGTGTGAAATTGGTCTGCCAAGGCTGTGTGTGTGTGGTGTACTGCTTACCCCCAGGTAAGTTTTAATATGGTACATTCGCGGTGTTGTGGGAAGTTTGGTTTGAGTTACTTACAGTTATGTGTTTTAGTGCAGTGTGTCTACAGGGTGCCCACGTGTGCGTCAGGGCAGCACAATAGCCAGGTCGGAGCGCCAGCTGTTAACCTACCAACTAAAGGAGCTACAATATGACTTTGTTGTGAGTGTGTGTGTGTGTGTGTGTGGTTGTGAGTGTCACGTCGTCTAATTATAAGGTGAGTAACTTGTTTCTCTCTTGTAAATCATTGTATGCTTTAAGTTGAGAGTGTAATAAACGTTTATGTTTAGGGTCCTCGTTAAGGCATTGCATCGCTCTTTCTTTCTCTCTCTCTCCAACCCGCGCTCTGGGCCGCGCTGCTGCTTTGGGTCGTCGACACTTCTGGTCCAGTGGCTAAGTGGGCCGGATATTATTTTTCATTTTTGTTTGGGTAAATTTTTTTTTTTTATTATTGATTTATCTTTTGTATTACTGTCATCAACTCTCAGTTTTTTGTGATTTTGACTGTGTG
The DNA here is from genome assembly GCA_003731715.1 of Anabarilius grahami. Classification (NCBI taxonomy): domain Eukaryota; kingdom Metazoa; phylum Chordata; class Actinopteri; order Cypriniformes; family Xenocyprididae; genus Anabarilius; species Anabarilius grahami. The sequence continues at coordinate 56,174 of RJVU01052631.1, forward strand.
ATAACAGTCACTATTATTGGAGTGATTACCGCTATGCGGTATTCGTGATCTCGGTTATATTGCAATCTTGAGCCAAGATCAGTTCTGACTTTGTGTGATCTTTGTTGTGACAGTATACGTAATTTCCTGGTATTGTCATTGAAGTAAATCTCAGGAACAAAACTTTTAGCCAATGCCACGACGATCCAACAACGTGTATTCTGTTTATCTTCCGCATGCGAGCACATGTACACAGACGCACATCTGTCTCGAGTATAATACAGCAAGCCATATATTGTATAAAATAATCCAGAAAAAAAGCACAAATACGGCTGAGATTAGCTGCTCACAGACAGCAGCGGCAATCCACCTGTCACTCAAGTGACCACGCCCTTAATTATGCAGAACTTTAAGGCTTAATATAATTTAAACGGATGAGTTATAAAAAAAATTAACCCCCTCAGAGTTGTCATGAAGGGCAAAATTAGCAGTATAGACCAAAACCACAATTTGAACCAGGTTGTAAACATTTTTTTTTCTGCTGTAAACTTGGCTGTTTTAACATGGGGGTCAAGGAGATTCTGCTCACTTTTGCAGCCTGTCCCTAGCGGCCAGTCGATGAATCGCAGTTTAAGTCACTTCCGTATTGGCTTTACGAGAAACTGGGGGAGATTGCCGCTTGGTTCCCACGAGTTAACATGTTGTGGCCACGACAAAACTAAGTAAACCGAACATGTCCCCTCCCGGTCACCGTAATAAAGCTTGGAAGAGCCAGGATATTTTTTTTATATAACTCAGATTGTGTTTGGCTGAAAGAAGATGGTCAAATACACCTAGAATTGCTTGAGGGTGAGTAAATTATAGGGTAATTTTCATTTTTGGGTGAACAATCCCTTTAATGGGAAGACTAATTACAAAGCAAGTAAACAACTGTCACTTTCGAACTTTAAGTGGGGATTTTTAAGTGAGCAATCAGCATGGAGAAGTTAAAGGTACATTTTCGTGTCTGTGACTATCATGACACCTGCAGTGTTTACCAAGCTTGATGACTGAAGAAAATAAGTTGACTATTGAAAAGAACAGCTGAACATCAGTTCACATTTAATTTCATGTTTATATTGTTTTAAATTGTTACTGCCTTTAGTTATTATATTGGAATAAATGTAAAATACGTAAAAAAAACACTAACTTGATGAGAGTTACACTTGATTTTAATAAATAGAACATTAATTACATAGTGTAAAAATACAAAATAAAAATTGCATTTGGTCTGTCTTTTTTATGTAACCAGGAAAATGAGACAACATTAAATGTAAGAGGGATATCAATTTACAATTTTCATGTTTTGAAAAAACATTTTAAAACACACTGCATGCCACTGACCTTCATTCAATATTTCCTACATTACTCCACTAATATAGTTCACTTGAAGGACTCAGAAGGAGTGAATGAAAACGAGTGAGTGAATTCGGACATTGGAAGGGCTGCTGCTTTTGCATAGTTTGTGCTTGCTGTTTAATAACCATTTGAAATTTAGCAGACTGGCAGCTCCAGTAGTAAAATGAAAAGATTTATCTTGAAATCTGTCATGGAAACTATAAACCTTAATTAAACAATTTAATAATCAGTGAAAAAGGAATTTATACCTGTATGATATTACGCTGTAGCTACATTGGACCAGCGGTTTGGAAAATGGATGGATGGATGAATCAGTTGTAGGCACCATCTTCTGGTCAGATGTGGGACGTTCGAGACATTGGACCTTGACTCTCACAGTGAATTTTAGGTATTCTCTAGCCATTGAGCGTATATCGGTTGTACGCTCATTACTGCGGTGCATTGTGGGATTGAATGAGTGCACTTGATAACATCCACTATGATTTTGGCACCACTACAAATGGCTGTCCCCTTAAATAGTTGCCTATTTAAGGGTATAGGGGACGATTTTGGACACAGCCCTTATCTCAGCTCATTTTCCATAAAACTACATAGCATTCAGGTGACAAGTGTTCCAAGTTTATATTGTAAAATTATAGAGCTTAGGTTTTTTCAATTACAATTTCTTTAAAGATGCAGATTCACCTCATGTAGACCGTAGATCTCATTAAATATCACAAAATAGCCATGTCAGTCACTTTCTCATAAACACAAGACGTAGATGTAGCAAGGTTGTTCAGGGAAGAAGGAGGCAGGAACCGGTGAATGGCCAACATACTTTAATCATATAAAATAAACAAACACAAAACGAAAGAAAAAGTGGCAGCCCCTCATGGACAACTGCCACACACACATAACCAAAACATAACATAAATAGTCCAGGCCTGGTCCTCTCTCGTCCTTCAATGTCGTCACTCCTCCTTTTATGCTTCCAAGCTCCCCCGTGCAGTGGTAGGTGATGCTTATTATCAGTCACTCCACTTGTCCTGCTTGCCACATACCCCCATCGCCCCTCGCAAGCCAGTGGGTACTCACGAGACTGCGTTCTACTCCCCCTCCTGCCCCCTCCGGGAGGGCCAATCACAGCTGCTGCAGCACCTAGGGGTAAGGACAGATGAGGCGAGAGAAAAGGAGACGGAAGCATCAGGAGTCCCAGAGACAAGAGAGGGGAAAGAGAAAAAAAATAAAAATCTTGGTTCGGTTCCCGGACACACTGGCGCTCGGTCCTCAACCAGCCGAGCGGCTCTCACTCGTGGTGCCATGCAATGCAACTGGACGCTCCTCAATGGATGGCTCGACACTTCTGACAGCCTGCGATGGCTCCTCCACTATGGTGGCCTGGCAGCAAGCTCCCCGTTCCCTTGGTCTGTCTGCTCCTCCCCATCATGGTGACTGGCAGCAGATCTGGCCTCCGGAGAACAGTGGGAACTTCTCCTCCCCCTCACGGATGGCAGCCACCCCACATCAACCCGGGAGCATGGCAGCGAGTTCTCCGTCCCACCTGGTCTTCCATCGCTCCAGCACCACGGCCTCACATATGGTGTGAGAAGGCAAGATTATTTGCTTTAGTAATCTTATTTAAAATGACATGAACTGTACATAAAAAATATGTATGTGTGCATGAAGGTAGAGAGAAGCCTTTTGTCAGGGTTTATGAAGTTTTTTTTATTTTGCATGTTCAGAAATTCAGTTTTTCTTTTTGTTGCCTCAGGGCAACATTGTGCGATAAGGGGTACTTTTCAAGGATGTTTTGGACAATACCTCACATTGGCAATAATGTGTTATAATAAGGGACGATGCAGGGTTCCTGTGTGTGTAGTGATGTGCACCCAAAGTGATGTGCAAACATTGTAACATACACCTCTATTTCACAGCAGAGAACTTCTTTTTGAAGTTTCATACGTCAAGCCAAGTAAAGTCACCTTTATTTATATAGCGCTTTTTACAATGCAGATTGTGTCAAAGCAGCTTTACAGTGATAACTGGTATATAATTTTGGCTGCACAGCAGCTCTTAAAGAAAATGGTGTCATTGTCCATCACAAGTAAATTCAGTATTGATTCATTTGGTTGTAAGAATCAATAGCTATTAATTTAGTTAATTTATCTGTATCAGTACGAAGTGAAATCTTATTACATGAAGTACATTATATGACATGACACACTACATGATACAAACCTATGCATGTATCAAATTCAATATATCAAAATGTTTCAAATGTTTTTCCCTTTTTACTTGATTTCTTGACTTAAAAAAAAAAAATGTGATTTTACCTTGCTCTCTGAGCATTGTAATATGTTAAATTTCTCTATGATTCTATACCATTTTTAGAGTTGGGGGAGGGTGGGGTCAAATTTTTTTTTTTAATCAATAACATGTTCCCAAATGAACCAAAAAATGATGTGGAATATTTTTTTTTTTGATGTGTCATCATATAAAATAAACATATGCTGTTGACTATATGCTGTTCACCATTATCAGGAGAGTGCTTCTCATTTTGTTAAATTTTCCATCCTCATTTTCCTTCAGTCCTACAAGAAGGCAAGGGGCTATGCAAGCACTGGATGCATGAAATGCGCATTCATGTGACATTCTTGCTAATGTTCTCGTCACTTCAAGAAATCTGCTTAATGTTGTTAGAACTTTAAAGGCAGGGTAGGTGATTTGGTTCAAAAATATTTGTTGTTATGCTGGTTGAAAGTTCCTTTACATCCTGATAGCAATCAGTAAGTTAAGTTGCTTAAATGTATTATATGTATATATATCGTCTGTGGAAGGCATAGGACCATAAAATGATCGTCCAATCCGCGTTTCATGCTATGCTGACAGACATCAGTCACCGAGCACGCAACCAAAACAGCAGCCACCTTTAACAGTTCCTAATGAACCAAAACAAGCTTATGCTGTGTTTATATCATAACTACTGTAATTTGGAAGGCATGCTCCCTGCTGTATGCGTTCATGTGTTTTGGTGGAAGCGTGATTTTGGAGACGCTCTGAAGGGAAATTTCTAATAAACATTACTTTGTTTATTAGTTTACAAAGAGGCACTTTGAATAAACCATACTTTTTTTTTACAAACACTTCAACTTTTTAATTTTAAGTGTTCTTTTACCTTAAGACCCTTAAGACCCACTCCCAAACCAAGGGGGTTTGAATGGATGTGTTGGGTGCTAGTGGGTTAACCAGTGATTGGGTAACACCCCCTAGCATTCCACAGAGACATATTCTCCTGGTCAGCAACAACAAATCATTATTCAATATTCCCATATCCACCCATGTGTGCTGTCGGGCTTTCATCAAAATTTCAATGCTTATCTAACATACTTTAAACACTGAAATGTCAATCTCAATCAAAATGATGGTTTGGATCAAATCTCAACATTGGTATCAATGTCACCTTGCTATTGTCTTGATCACCAGTTGGAGTGCCCTGGTTAGCCACCAGAGGGCACTCCACCCCAGACTATTGCCTCACCATATCGGACTTCATCTCCCATAATCCTTTGTCCCGGACTTCATTGCACTCAGCTGTATTCACTCATGTCACTAGTTTCGGCTTATTTATATCCAGTTTGTCTCAGCCATTATTCATTGAGGTTTTGAATTTGTTACATGCACTTCTGAGCACTCTGGCTGGTTTTGTTTTCTTGTTTTTGTGTGGAATGTTTTCATGGTTTTTGACTCTTGCCTGGCTGTATACTACAATTCTGGATATCCCAAATAAAACTGCACTTTGATCTTACCCTAAATCTCAGAGCAACCATGACAAAAACCTTGATCATCTTCAGATCCAGCAGCATGGTAATCCGGATCGTTCCCCCTACCTTTAAGAAGGAGCGGAGGGTTCAACTTAAGAACTTGACTGCCCTACGCCAGCAGGGAATGGAGGTGGATGGTCTAGCTCAGTTATTTTGGACTTTGAATCCTTATACTCCATCCCCACTGCCAGAGTTAATAGAGATCTTTAATGGATGTCTGGACTTCCCTTTGCCTTCATGGGAGATGGAGGAACTTAAAGACCCCCTGTGGTGAAAATCAAGTTTTTAATGTTGTTTATATGTCTATGTAGTGTTTTTAATATGCTTTAAGACAATTTATGTGCAAATTCATGAGTCAGCTCCATTGCTGAGTATTTTATGTTTGAAACTGCAGTAAACCAAAGACAGTTTAAAACAAGCGGTTTGAAATCGTGGGTGTTTGTGACGTCACAGACTACCTTGTAACCAATCACAACAACATGCCGGCAGGCTTTAGCATATCATTAACTATGACTGCTCTGAAGCAGGAAAGTCTCGAGAGAAGTCAGGTTATCCTGGTATATTTTCTGTTGATATGAAAAATTGTGTAGATATAGCAATATAGCGAGTCTATTACGATGTTATGATGAACTATATGCCTTTCTCCACTGACGTTCTGAGTTGTTCAATGCGTTTGTAAGGATACTGATTGTTTGAAGGCAGCTGTCTGACTCTGAGATGAAGAACAGGAACGGTGTGTGTAATATTAGCAACACATTATTAGCTGTTTTAAAACGTAGTCAAGCAAAAGGCTAATTATATTAATTCATTTTAATTAATGACAGAACTGTCACAAGGGCTGTGCCAAGTGTGCGAGCACATAGGAGCTCACGCCAAAGTAATGTGACAGCTGACTTGAAGTAAAGCCAGTAAAGTTCATGTTTTTGTCCTTCGAAATATTTTAATACTATAAAACATAGCTAAAACAATATTGCTCTGGCCGTGTGCGTGACCGTGATTCATGTGCATATTCAGTCAGTGTGGAATCGCATGCCAAGTTCTGAGAGAGCTATTCAGTCCATTATAAATTCTGATTTTGGCCGCCTCTGGAATGGATCAAACCATAGATATTAGCCTACCTTATAGTTCAAGTAAATACGCTGGAAATCCACGCTCATTCAAGGATGTGCATTTATTCAATGTACGGAGAAGGCACGGGCGCCTGCAGGATTTCATCTGAATGTTTTTTTTAAATCTGAAAACTCAAAAAAGCAAAGAAATTGTCAAACATCCATTTGGCGCATGTTCACAGAGGAAAACGACTGCTTGTTCTCTCGATACTGTCTGTTTTACTGAGAAATCGCTTCAGGTGATTCAGTGAGAGAGCAGTCCAAACAAATGCAAGTGGATTCAGACCGTTTTGCAAAGGCGTTTTACCAATTCATAATTTAAATCACAATTTAAGCGTCAGAAAATATATGAGCAGTTCAGTTGCACAGCTGTTAAACTGAATATACGAAGCGAAGCAAGCTTTTTTCTTAAATATCCACAACACAACAAATTGCTCGTCACTACAGCAAAACAGTAGACTCTCCGAGCTGGCGTGAGCGAGTGGAGGCGGGTCTCATTTGCATATTTATTGATCCGTGTATATTAAATGAGGCAAGGGTGTAGAGATACATTCAAGCTATTTTAAGGCATGAAGAAATTTTTTTTTCACTTGAATTAATTTTTTAAATATGTCATTTTGATGATCAAAGATTTAAGGGATAAAATAATTGACTACAGGGGGACTTTAAAACTCTGGTGCCTATTTACAGCATGGCCACCGCACCTGAGCCGGTGCTCAAGATGTCCGCCAAGCCTAAGCCATCAGCCAAAATGGCTGCCACGCCAGAGTCTCCAGCCACAATGGTCATCACATCAAAGTCTCCAGCCATCATGAATGCCACACCACAGTCCCCGGTCGTCATGAACATCGCACAGGAAGCCATTAAGGTGGGCCCTAGGCATTTGAGACTGATTTCAAGCTTGGAGGACACTTCGTTGATGTCGGTGCGAGCAGCTGGTGTTTCAGCGATAGTCTCAAGCCCAGGGTTTTCAAGGGTGGTCACGCTGTCAACTGGACTCCCCATTACGAGGATGGCCATGTCATGTGTGTGGCCCGGAGACTGCTCTTCAGCCCGGGAATCCACTCCTGAATTTGCTCCAGCCAATGAGTCTATTCCAGAGTCTATTCTACTGCTTCTGTCCAAGACTCTACTTCAGAGCCTACTCTAGCCAATGAGCTCCAGAGCCTGCTCCAGTTCATGAGTTTGCCTCAGAACCCACTCCAGCCCAGGAGTCTGCTCCAGTTCATGAGTTTTTTGACTGTTCGGCGGTGACCACAGAGGTCGCACATGAACTTCCCGTTTGTCTCGACGTGACCTCAGATCATTTCTGAACTGTCTGCCTGTCCTGTTACGGCCTAGTGGCCAGCACTATCCTCTCTGTGCCTTATGTTTCAGTTTTGCCTAATCAGCTGTGTTGGCCTCTAGATCCACCTGATCCGCCATGGGGGTCTTCAGTTCAGTCTGCACGGCTGTGGTGATCATCTGCTCTGCCGCGGAGGCCTTCAAGCCCATCTGCGCTGCTGTGGTGGCAGCCTGCTCCGCCTTGGTGGCCTGCTGAGCCTGCCCCACCCTGGCCGTTTGTCCGGCCTGTTCCACCCAGGCCGCTTGCTAAGCCTGCCCCGCCCTGGCCGCCTGTGAAGCCTTCATCTCTAGTGCCCCTAGTTTTTTACTCTTGCCTCGCTGTATACTACAACACTGGATATCCCAAATAAAACTGCACTTGGATCTTACCCTAACACCTGTTTCACACTGCAAGCGTAAGCGGCACGTGAGCAGCGCGTATTTTTTTCTGCGTGCATGTTAACCAACGGATGCATTCACACAGGCAGCAGGAGCAGCTCGTAAGCGTCAAGCAGGAGCGTCGTGTAAGCAGCAGTGAAGCCGGGGTTTCGGCGCAGAGTCTATTTTTGCTGCACTGCTGACATTCAATTAAAATGAAAGCACACTTTTGATGGACAAAATAAATATAATTTCACACAAAAAGTGTTCAAAATGCACAGAATAAGCATGTCTTATGTGTTTTAACAAAAATTTGAGAATGACAGGAAAGAAAATTAAGAATCAAAAATAATTATAGAAGATTTACCCATTTAAACTTGTTTTTAATCAGTTTGGGTTAAAGTATGGTGTATTATAAAAAACTAAAGTAAACTAGGCAGAAAATATATGATATATAAACATTATTGTAGTTATAACACAGAGATATGTATAGGCTGCAGCATACCCAAATCAAAACCGAGTTTGCTGGCTTTTTTCATCCAGTTTTCTGTCTTGTAAACATGTGCACGCGGCAGATGATGTAAAACACAAAGCTTACCTCATTCGTGTGCAGCAATGGATGACATGAGGCTTTTATTTATTTATTTTTATTTATTAATTTATTTACGTTTATATGAGAATGTTGTACACCTCCCCATGTTAACAAACTTTCAACACTATCAAGTTTATAAATGACCAACTTATAAAAACAAATTTATAGCTGTCTTTGTAAAGAAATGCTCACTTTATATGTAGCTTCGAGCCGCTGCTGTGACGCTGTACAAACGCTTCCAGTGTGAATACTCGCGCATCTCTGCAGCTGCAGTGACGATGAAGTTACGCTCACGCGCCGCTTAAGCTTGCAGTGTGAAACAGGCGTAAGTCTCAGAGCAACCGTGACAGCTATCTGAAAGCCAAGGCGCACGATTTATGTGCTCACACTATGCGGTCCGATGGTCGAGCTGTGACTTGACTGCTCACACTATGCGTTCGAAATATGCACGATAAACCCCCGTACTGGGTTGCGCCGACTGACCATATGTTTCCAGAGATATCGTCAAAAGCATCAGCTTAAAGACATTTATACAATAAATTATAGGCCTATAATTAAAATTATTAACAGTATAATGTGTCCGAACACTGCAATAATCAGTCAATGAAAAGCAGCTTCACTTCAAAAACAACTTGTTTAACATGAAATACTTCTCTTTTAATTTTTTTTCACTACGTAGCCTGGTATATGGGCCACAAGAGAAATAGTAAGAAAATAAATTAAGCCTACCGTTATCAGCATGTTGAAGCAGGATTTAGTATGATTTAGATTTTGATTGTTGTCTCTGAGGCAATATGCAACGAAAGCTCATTGGTTTTACCTTTATTTTCTGTAAAGGCTAGTAAATAATCCAACATTATGAAGCTGCAGGCCCGGAGGCCCAACTGCACCCTCAGACCTGCACGCTCAGAACAGCACTCCCAGAACTATCGTTTTTTTCAGACAGTGCCACCTGCTGTTTGGAAGGTTATTTAACCTGATTAGATATTACCTAACCTGAATTCAATTGCTGATTGCAACTAACACTATTTTTTCTACTAGAAAATATTACGCTATGACTAAATGCATTAATATATAAAATATTACACATACTAGGTTAAGATTTAATGCATTAAGTGGTTTATTTATATTAATTTTGTTTGTAAATAGAAATTGTTCAGTTACTTAAATATTTTCATAGTCATTTATTGTTTTCCTATTTCTTAAGGATTTATCACATTCTTCAGTATAGAGTTAGGGGATGAACATTAACTCTATATTTACATACAATAAATGATAGAGCTCGGAGTCATTTTCTCACACCAAACTTTATTTTTGAATTCTTTTTCATGAGGTCCTACAAGTCATCGAGCTGTAAACAATGAAGAGAAAAACTGTGAAAAAAATAATTGGGTTAATAATGCATATATTACATATTAAACAACATCAAATAAAATAAATGCTTTACATTCAAATGGGGTGATTTTTCATTTCTCGAGCAATTCTTCGGTCAAATTCCTCAACTTCACTAAAAGAAAAGATAAATTCTGTTGTCAGAAATGTTGTGTAACACAAAAATCCAACAGTTTGTGAACAAACAAAAAATTTAAAACATACCTTGAGTGATAAGTGGGGCCCTGGAGGAACATCTCTTCAGCCTCCTGCCAAGACAGGCCCTGCAGCTCTCCAAGGGCATGAATGATGGCCTGCACAAATAAACCAATTAATAAAATAAAACAAAACATGCACACACTGCAGAACATAAACATGCTCATGTTCAAACATGTTTTGGGCTTACCTCTGGGAGGAGACATCCACAAATGAAGTCCACCTCATCACTGTAGGTCAGCTGCGTTTGGGTTTTATTAAGAACTCCTTTCATGTAGTCATACAGGATTGTCAGGGACTGCTCATTTTCAATGTAGACAGGCACTTGAAAATGGGGTTTTAGTGGAAACCACTTTGACCTTTTCCCGCTGAGTATATCCTTAGGGCCACAGAAGGAAATTATATTTCGTATGTAAATGCACAAGTTATTAATTACATTTGGCAAATAATAGTTAAATTGTCACTTGACTATATTTAAGTCTGGAGGAGTAATTTAAAGTGGAACCATCATTACCACCAAATGCTGCTCTGCTGATTTTGATGTGAGAATGAAGTCCACTAATCTTTTATCAGTCCTGTCCCGATCTTGAACTGCTTGGACATGTGCCGGAACATTGGATGTGGTTCTTCTTTCCACCCTAAAAAGGGGCAGAGTCTTTCCCTCCAATACACTTCTTGCTTCCTCAGTCCAGAAAGCAAATCTGCGGCCATAGCTTTCAAGCAAGACAAAATCCATTATAATTGGTCACAGGTAGGAGAGATATTAAGGATGTTTTGATACTTGTGTTCTAAGTTGTTGTATTGACACAATATCAAATAGAAATTTGACAGATTTAAAAGATCAAAATGTAAAAAATACTGACATACCCATCAATTTGAAACCGTTCCATGAGTAGAAGGCACCACCATCGGCGGATGACAGGCATATCCATCTGCAAGAAAGACTGTTTAGTCTAAAGGTTAACCAACATGTTTTTGTTAATACATGATGTTGGGTGTGCTTGCTACAACTATGCCCCTTTTTGAAAGAAATGTTGCTTAGAGTAAAGCAAGATAAAATACACCACCACCTGAGTTACATTTTAGCTATGAGAAATAAAAGCACCATCCTGACAAGAAAAACATCCTGGTAAAATAAAGGTTACATAAAATGTTTTTAAAAAAAAATTACCTCCTGGAATTGAAACCCAATGCCACACACCATTGAGAGGGTGTACTGGAAAGAGAGAAGACACAGTCATTGACAATGTTTACAAAAGCTTTAAATCAATTAACTCAACAATTTTAAATCTTACCATGAGTACAAAAACACCACAATCATTCCCTCTTGTTTGACGTGGCAAAGCCTAAAATCAGTAAACAGACAAGTTTATTTTAGAATAATGTACAAAAAAGTAACTGTTGTAAAAGCCAAATAATGACGATTCCTTAAGTTGATTTCTCACCAGAAAATCATATCCAGTCTTTTCATCCCATGTCCCATGATCAACTTGGTAAGCAATTTGCCTGTAGACAAAACATATTAGAAGTAATATTGACAATAACAGCTCACCTCAACTCTAGAACACCATGCATAAAAAAGGCTAGATGAACATAGCCAGAAGTGCAAGAAATGGCTATAGGAACGCAGCCAAAAGTGACAACACATGGTTAGAAAATGGATAGAAATGGCTATAGGAACGTAGCCATATATCAGATAAAGGCTGAAAGATGTCTTAGTTTATTGATAGACCTAAAAATTGCCCTGTATTCCTCATCTCCAAATCCTGATTCATGCTCTGTGTACAGAGAGTCTAAAAACACCATCTCTCTTCGAAGCGGCATCATTATCTACAACATTAAAGGTGTAAAAATATTTCATTTGTACCTTATTGCGTCTTCCAAGACTTTTCAGTGTTTAATTTTAGAAACACACATTGCAATAGCAATCAACGTATACACTAGACATTTCAATATTTTCTTACACAGACAACGAAGTGGTCTGGTCCATTAGCATTTGTCCATGCTGGAAAGACTAACAGGTCTTTCAAGTCTGCATCTTCCTAGAATTAATCAGGACAGTTATGTCCTTTAATTTAGTTTTTACCTCCCACATAGTAAATACAGTACATACACTCACCTGTAATCCAGTAACAGGGTTGTTAGGAGTTCCTTTCCATACAGGGACAACATGAAAGTCCTCAATGTATATGTCCTTACCCTAAAGGAATGAAAAAAAAACTGTTGACAATGACATAAACATTTTCACACAGTTTAGAACAATGTTTTTTTTTATAAATTTGGATCAAGTTAAAACATAATTTATATAAATATTATAACCAGTTGAATGTTACATTTTATGGTACATACAATTTGCCGAGCCATTTCACAAATAAGCTTCATGCAGGCGTTTCCAATCTGCAATAAATACCCTCATAAGTCAATGTGTTTAATTAAAAAAAAATTATAATAAAAAACAGACTGCTTACATGGGAGTCCATGTCCCTCAACAATCCAAGGCTCCAAAATTCTTCTCGGATAAGGCACACTTGCCCCTCCTTCACAATTATTTCTGTGCCAGGGCGATTTCGGTCCAGCACATAATCAAGCTGTAATAATAACAACAATAAATATGTGTGTGTGTGTGTGTGTGTATAATGTTAATTTTCACCAGTTTCTCTTGTAATGGATGCCAGTCCCTCTCCCAAGGCTTTGTAGGTGTTACGGTACACAGGAGTCAGACACAGATGTAAAAGGTAATGGGAGTTTATTGACACCAGTTGAGCAAGCGGAAGTAATCAGGTAAGCAGAGATGTAATCGTAGGTGGATGTATGAGTAGAAAGGTGATACTGTCCTTATCCGTTGCAGGTATGGAAGACTGAGATGACACGCTGGAGCTGGAGATCGCTGGACAGCACTCACACACAGGAGACAGGAGACATAGAAGGAAGGAGACACACTGGATACAGGTGAGTATAAAGCAGGGAGTCCTTGAGGTAAGCATATACCGAAGTATCTTCAAACGAGACCGGACGTGGAGTGCTGTGTGTGTGTGCTCTTTGTAGTGCTGCTGATTAGTGCAATGATGAGGTGCAGGTGGCGGTGATTAGTATTCTGGTGATAGAGTGCGTTGTGATTGGTGGACGGTGGAGCCTGACGTGTCTGTGACAGTGCCCCCCCCTCCCACGGCCCGCTCCTGAGGGCCGAGGACCCCGACGTCGTGGTGGTCGTCCTCTTCCCCGCGGTGCCGGTCTGTTAGGGTGGCTGTCGTGAAAAGCCTGAAGAAGATTTGGGTCAAGGATGTCGTTTCTAGGAACACAGGAGCGCTCCTCAGGACCATAGCCCTCCCAGTCCACTAAGTATTCTAGTAGACCACCACGGCGCCGGGAGTCCAAGATCTCGTGGACCTCATAGGCTGTACCGTCTTCCAGGATGAGTGGAAGGGGGGGCTCTTCGGGATTCACGTCAGGCCCTGTGGAGGAAACAGAAGGGTGGTGAGGCTTGAGGAGTGACACATGGAATGTGGGGTGAATGCGATAACCTTGAGGGAGTTGCAGTTGGTAGGTGACCGGGTTGACCTGCTTGGTGATGGGAAATGGGCCAATGAACCTGGGACTCAGCTTTCTGCAGGGCAGACGCAGTCTGATGTCCCGTGTGGACAGCCATACCTGCTGTCCCGGCTGGAACACGGGAGGGTTGGAGCGACGAAGGTCTGCTGTCATCCTGCGTCTGCGCAGGGCTCGTTGCAGCTGATGGTGTGCTGAGTCCCAGACCCTCTCGCTCTCCCGGAACCAGTAATCCACCGCAGGAACGTTAGATGGTTCCCCGTCCCAGGGGAACAGTGGGGGTTGGTAACCGAGTACGCATTGAAATGGAGTTAGCCCTGTAGTAGACTGTCGGAGGGAGTTCTGGGCGTACTCGGCCCAACCCAGGTACTGGTTCCAGGAGTCCTGGTGGTCATGACAGAAGGTACGGAGGAAGCGGCCGATCTCCTGAATCTTCCTTTCCGTCTGCCCGTTCGACTGTGGATGGTATCCTGACGTCAGACTGACGGCCACACCTAGGAGCGAGTGGAATGCTTTCCAAACTCGGGAGATGAATTGGGGTCCTCTATCAGATACGATATCCTCCGGGATACCATAGTACCTGAACACATGATTGAAGAGTAGCTCTGCGGTTTCCATAGCTGTAGTCAGACCCCTCAGTGGAATGAGATGACAAGATTTGGAGAAACGATCAATGATGACCAGTATGCAGGTATTCCCGTCGGAGGCTGGAAGGTCAGTGATGAAGTCCACTCCTAGGTGTGACCATGGTCGGTTGGGAACGGGCAGAGGAAGAAGTTTGCCGGCTGGAAGATGGCGTGGACTTTTGGAGATGGCGCACTCCCTGCAGCCCTGCACGTACCTTCTGACATCGGCTGCCATCCCTGGCCACCAGAAGCGTTCTTTGAGCAACGAGAGGGTATCATTGACCCCCGGGTGACCAGTGCCTAGTGACGTGTGAGCAGAGTGAATCATTTGAGTGCGTCGTGTCCGAGTGATGTATAGCAAGCCAGGTGGACAGCCCGGCGGAGGGTTAGTGGAAGCATTGGAGGAGGGAATGGTCTCCTCTGACCAGGTGATTGGGCTGACGATGAGAGCACTTGGAATGATGGGTTCAGGTTCCTCCAGATTCTCCTCTGGAGCGTAGAGACGGGAGAGAGCGTCAGCCTTCACATTCTTGGAACCGGGTCTATATGAGATGGTGTAATGGAAACGTGAGAAAAACATAGCCCAACGAGCTTGTCTCGGATTCAGCCTCTTAGCAGCACGGAGATATTCAAGGTTTTTGTGGTCTGTGAGAACGAGGAATGGGTGTTTGGCTCCCTCCAACCAATGCCTCCACTCTTCCAAGGCAAGCTTTACCGCGAGGAGTTCCCTGTCACCGATGTCATAGTTGACCTCCGCCGGGCTGAGCTTGCGGGAGAAGAAGGCGCATGGATGGAGTCTACTTGGGGTCCCCTGCTGCTGAGATAATACCGCTCCCACTCCGGTGGTAGAGGCGTCCACCTCCACGACGAATGGCAGTTCTGGGTCTGGGTGGACGAGGAGGGGAGCGGTGGTAAAGGCTTCCTTGAGATACTTGAAGGCGTTGGTGGCTTCAGGGGTCCAGGACAGAGACTTGGGCTTATTGCGGAGCAGACTGGTGAGTGGATGGGTTATGGAGCTGTAGTTCATGATGAAACGACGATAGAAGTTGGCGAATCCGAGGAAACGTTGTAGTTCTTTGATGGTTGTGGGTTCTGGCCAGGTGGTGATGGATTCCACCTTCCTCTCGTCCATCCGGATGCCACTGTGATCGATGTTGTATCCTAGGAATGATACGGAAGGCTGATGGAAGGAGCACTTCTCTGCCTTGAGGAACAGGTGGAATTGACGAAGCCGGGTGAGGACCTCCGCAACGTGATGGCGATGTTCGGCCAGGCTCCGGGAGTAGATGAGGATGTCGTCGATATATACCAGGACGAACCGGTGGAGAAACTCCCGGAGCACCTCATGAATAAAATCCTGGAATACGGAGGGGGCGTTGACAAGGCCGTACGGCATGACCAAGTATTCATAGTGGCCGGTAGGTGTGATGAATGCTGTCTTCCACTCGTCCCCCTCACGTATCCGGATGAGGTTATACGCGCTGCGGAGGTCCAACTTCGTGAACACAGTGGCACCACGGAGATGTTCCAGGGCCGCTGGGACGAGAGGAAGGGGATAGCGGAACTTGACGGTGATCTTGTTGAGAGAGCGATAGTCGATACAGGGCCGCAAGCCTCCGTCCTTTTTAGCCACGAAGAAGAAGCTGGAAGCAGCAGGGGAAGTAGACGGGCGGATGTATCCTTGAGCAAGGGCCTCTTTGATGTATTCCTCCATGGCCTTCTCCTCCGGGATGGCTAGGGGATAGATCTTACCCCTTGGCACTGGTTCACCCGGAAGCAGGTCGATGGCGCAGTCCCATGGCCGGTGTGGAGGCAGCTTGGAGGCTCTCTGAGGGCAGAAGACATCACTGAAGGGGGCGTAACATTCGGGAATGTCGATGGAACGTTTCTCTACGGGGCTCTCGATGGATGTGGCACCCAGGGAGAGTTCGGAAGGAGGAAGTGGTGGAACAGGAAGTTCAGAGATGCACCCGGAGAAACAGGTCTCGCCCCACTTCAGGATCTCGCCGGTGTTCCAAGAGATGGTGGGATTATGCTGCTCCAACCAGGGGCGCCCTAGAACCACGTCAGCGGTGGAATCCTCCAGAACCAGCAGATGGATTTCCTCATGGTGTAGTAATCCGACTTGAAGCTTGAGTGGTCCTCCAATCCTGCGAACCTGCTTACGGCTGAGGGGCCTACCAGTTATGGAGTTGATCTGGTAGACCGTCGGAGACGGAGAGGTCTTGAGACGTAGTTGCCGGCAGAGGGCGCCGGAGATGAAATTACCGGCTGACCCTGAGTCGAGGAGCGCGACCACTGAAATGGAAACATCGGCGGCAGTAAGATTGACAACCGTGGAGAGTGGTTTCATCTTCTTGAGAGAAGGGATAATGGCACTCACCATGGGTCGAGGAGGTCGAATGGGGCACGCCGATATTATGTGCCCAGGAGCTCCACAGTACAGACACAAGTGGAGGGTCAGCCGGCGTTGTCGCTCTGAGGGAGTTAAGCGGGAATTCTCTACATCCATGGGGTCGTTGGCTGGTTCTGGGGAGCTGACGGGTTCGGATCGGCAGAGTGATGAGATGGGAAGGAACTGGTCCTGATGTTCTTGGAGACACGCTTGCATGCGAGTGGCGCAGCGAATAGAATGCTGAATGAACTTCTCAAGGCCGATGGTGTCCTCGCATGCAGCGAGTTGCAGCCGCACCCGAGGTTCCAATCCTTGACGGTAGGTGGTAATCAACGCCTGTTCATTCCATCCGCAGACGGCAGCAAGCGTTCTGAACTGCAAAGCATAATCATAGATAGACATAGCACCTTGTTTAAGATTGTAAAGTTTCTCACCAGCAGAGGAGTCTGTCAAGGGTTTACCAAACACTTCTCGGAAATGAGAAATGAAGGCAGAATATGACTGAGTGATAGCACCGTGTTGCGACCAGATGGAGTCTGCCCATTTTAATGCTTTGCCGTTTAACTGTGATATGAGGAACGCTATTTTCGACGTGTCGTTCGGGTACAGGTGCGGCTGCATCTCCAGGACCAGTTCGCACTGCAGCAGGAAACCGCTGCAGTCCTCCGCCGATCCTGAGTAGGGCGCTGGTCTGGCCATGGGACTTGCGTATACGGGTAGTGAAGGAGAACTGGTGGTGCTGGCTGTGGCTACCGCTGGTGCAGGTGAGGGAGAAGTAACGGGTGATGGTGACGGTGGATTGGTGGTTAGTGTCCTCCGGAGCGCATCCACCAGCGCTTGAAATGGATCTGGTTGGCTCATACTGGGTCTGCGGTGTTGGTCCGGTCTTCTGTTACGGTACACAGGAGTCAGACACAGATGTAAAAGGTAATGGGAGTTTATTGACACCAGTTGAGCAAGCGGAAGTAATCAGGTAAGCAGAGATGTAATCGTAGGTGGATGTATGAGTAGAAAGGTGATACTGTCCTTATCCGTTGCAGGTATGGAAGACTGAGATGACACGCTGGAGCTGGAGATCGCTGGAGAGCACTCACACACAGGAGACAGGAGACATAGAAGGAAGGAGACACACTGGATACAGGTGAGTATAAAGCAGGGAGTCCTTGAGGTAAGCATATACCGAAGTATCTTCAAACGAGACCGGACGTGGAGTGCTGTGTGTGTGTGCTCTTTGTAGTGCTGCTGATTAGTGCAATGATGAGGTGCAGGTGGCGGTGATTAGTATTCTGGTGATAGAGTGCGTTGTGATTGGTGGACGGTGGAGCCTGACGTGTCTGTGACAGTAGGTTCCAAAAAATGTAGAAGAGTGGTAGGTTCACAAGCTGTTTTTTCTGTAATTGGAACTGTTGACTGAGGAGATGTGACTGATGTTATTGCTGGTGATGCAGCGGTCGTTTGTGCAGTCACAATATTTTCTGTCAGTGGTCCTTAAAGTACATCAAAGCACCAAAATTAGAAAAATAACACATCAAACCAGAGAACAGAAACTTGACATTTAGCAACTGGACCAAACAGTCAAATTACCAAGTGACATGTCCATGCATTTCTCTGTGGAGAACGGATTATCTACAAAATACAAATATACACATAAGTACAGTTAAGGATATAGTGCTGTATTTGTTACACAAATATGAATAAGGGAGACATTACCTAACACAACCTGGCTGTGGACATTCATGTGAATGTTTGTGTTGAATTCCTTTTTTATGTCATGAAGACGTTTCTCATTTTTTCTGACATTGTAATGGTGGATGATGTTTCGCATGAGGAAAACATGTGTGGATGGTAATGCCATGTTCATAAAGTAGTTATTTTTCTTTAGCTTTGAAAAAAGCTGTTCTGCAGCCTGACTGTTAACTTTGCCAGCTAGTTGAGGCACAAGACGAAGCTTCCTCAGTGAATCACGAGGGTCTTTTGTGTTGTCTTCATGAAAGCGGTCATACAGAACATAGTGTTCTGCAGAACCAGTTATTGGATGACCATCTGGATCTGGACTTTGTTTTTTTGCAGTGAGCCATGGCAGTGTAACCTGTAGGTTTCCTGATTTTGCTTTTGTAATATTTTCAGGGGTTGGTTCGAGTAACCTTCCTTCGAAAGGTGTGAAAGTTATGGGTTGCCTCAGGTTTGTGTGGGTGGATAGTCCACGGGCAAAGTCGTAAATTACAATATTAGGCAGATGCTTCCAAGACAGAAGCATATCTGCAAAATCCCGCGGACTTTCTGCTCGCAGATTACATTTTATACTGTACACTATGCCACAAGGGCACATGATGACAGCCCAACCTCCTGGAACAGACAAACACACAAACCAAGATTGTTAAAAATTGTTAAAAAAACTTTTTCTAATCCCATTAATGACATTTGGCCCTACAATGATCATAGGTTATGATGTAACCTTTTAACTGGTGCTGAAAAAACTTTAAAGATGTAGTGCTTCAGAGTAAGGGGCGTCTCTGCTCTGAGCAAATCACAGCGCTCTCCCTTCTCACTCACTTTTCCTCCACTTTCCCCACAGTGTAAGAATAATGTTTTCTTTATAAACAACTTTATGTTATGCCCTGTCCGGACCTGTGGTCCCCCGGACCTCACCCCTCACCTGTATGGATGTGCCTTCACCCTGCCCCTACTACATCCAATCAATTCAACTTTGGGAAAGCCCTCTAAATTGAAATTGAATGATATAATCAGTGTGCCCTACATTACATCATATTTCATGTTATTTTTTATTCATATTTCGTTTATATTCATTTTATGGATTTATTTAGACAGTGAGTACACCCATTATACCATGAATTTCATACTGTACTTTGCCATACTTTTGTCCAAGACAAAGAGCAATAATTTAAACACTGCTTTTGGATGAACCCAGAAAGTGGCATGGATGTAGTAACAGCAAAAGAGAACAAGGTGTGGTTAGAAGAGGGGGAGGCAGGAGAAGACGACAGTGAGGAGAGGACAGGTCTTCCCGTCTTCAGGTGAGAGGTACACACACTGCTTCTGCTGCTAAAAGAGGTTGCATAATGGAATGGCTTTCAAAAAAATCAGCAGCTGCCTCTACCCAATGAGTTTCATATTGTATACACACTGACTGTAATAATGTCTTTATAGCAGCCTATTATTTAATGAACGTGTTAATATTAATGCAAAAACTGATTCATTAGCAGATGTGCATACGTTGATTAGGCTTGCACTTGCATCACAACCAATGCACCTCCCCCACACGGAGGCCACAACACACCCAAGTGTCAGACCAGGCCGCCTCCAACACCCCCTAGAGCTGTACACCACCAGTCACTCCCCAACCAGTGCCAAGCGGAAAATAGGGACCATTATGGGTATGTGACTTTGCACATTTCTGAATTATACGTAATATTTCAATGTGCAACATTGATGTTTACCTGAAGCAGCCCAAATCTTTTCAAAAAACTTGTCATAGGCCTCCCTTGACCTCATCTCCTCCGAAAGTCGCAGGAGTAGATCTGTGCGAGAGCCTTTGGCATCTAAACCACACTCCTGACACAGTCTTCTTATCACTTCCACCTATCACATAAAGTACATGTGTGAAATAAAATGCCAACACTGACAAATAATACAAAATTAGCAAGACATTTTTTACTTTCTGTTTCGAAAGTTCGTCTTTTAAGCGATCTTCAGAGACAGTTATTTCTGTCTGGTCTGCAGTTTTAGCTTTGTGCACTTTCTCAAATTCAGTGTTGAGAACAACATTCGCTCGGCGCGTCTTACTCCCAATCCAGGGTGCCCAAAAATTGTAACTAGGTGGAACACAAAATGGGTTGTTTTTTTGGCCTGTGGGATGAACAAACATGTTAGCACATCAAAGAATTTAGATTGTACCCCTGAAAACACTTATGAAATTAAATAATGGTGACATGCTATTTCTGGTATATTTAATTTCCTTACTTGAAAAAAATCCTCGAGCAATCCGTTCTTCTGTCAGTGCCTTCCAAAACAGATCTAAATCCACCTCACCATTAAAATCTTGTGGAGGTTGTGAAAGGTCACTCACTAAAGAAAAAAATATATAATATAAACCAAAGACTTACCTCTCTGCAACTTATACCCATAAAAGGAATTTACCGGAAAGATGAAAGGATGCCTTCTTGTGGAGGCCATTATGACCACAGGCGGATGGTCACCACAAGACACACATGAATACTGATATTCATGGTCAGTTAGGGCCTCAAAGTGGAGATAGCCATGGAGAACAGTATCTGCTGAGGGGAACTGTACACCTGTAGTCAACTCCAAGTACTCCACTACTCTGCTGACTGCTGTATGCACCTATGATTAAAAAAAAAACCCACACATAATCAGTACATCTTATTTAAATCAATACTATGAAGAAATTCTATTGTTGGAAAAAAATTATTATGATTACCTGCAACAGGTTTCTTATGGTGAGGCAGAGAGAAAGTTCAAGGAGGACATGGTCATTGAAATTATGTAAACCGTTACCCCACTCTTGGTAACGGTACACCATTCCACAGAGAGGACAGAATTTGTAGTAGGTTGAAATATCTGCAGATACATAATGTAAAAAAATAACAAAAACAAAATATGTTTTAGTATTTATTCATTATTAAAATAAAATAAAAGTTGTAACAATGATCCACCTTGGACGATTCCTGTAGTTGTAAGAATTTTCGCTTTACGTGTAATGCAGACAGGATCACTGAGCAATGTGCGGTCTGAGCAGTGGTAGCACATTGTCTCATCAGGGATTAGGTGTTGTGGAAATTCCTTGGAGACTGAAGAAAACCTCAAATGACTGGGAATAGTAGATGGTAGCATTTTATTCTTTAGGATATATTCTACCATGCTCTTTACTTTAGAAACATCCTTTGGAGGGTAAGTCTCACTTTCATCACTTTCCTCCATCGCTGTTGCCTGAAATTCTTCAGCACTTTCAGTGCTCCGAACCTTTCGGAAGAGTTCAGGGTGCACTTGAAAGAGGTGCCATTTTGCAACGTATTTATGGGTGCATGACCTCAGGGTTTTTGCACAGGGACAATGCCATATATTCTTCTTGGTGTCATATGACACCATGACTCTGCCCAGCCTACTATAATATGATATATTAGGCTCATAGACCGATATGAATCTTTTTGTTGGTGGGACTCCAATCTTGGATTCAACTGACAGTGGTGCATTTCCTTCTTGGGCTAGTTTTTGACGATCAACACACTGTTTTATTTTGTCTTGCCCAAACCACTTGCTTTTAACCATTTCTTTTAAACTTTCTTCTGTGAGTGAAGGTGAGGTTAAAAAGTTTTTGCAGTATGTAACCGACCGGAGGTGAACACACTGGTATGACAGCAGTCCACTTCTCCAAGCCAACTCCATATTAGTCTGGCACTCATTCAATTCACATGAAACACGATGTTGTTCCCCCCATATTTTAATTTGCACATGGAGTGGATTAGAAGCTCCATGAATACTTTTGCAGACCATATAGACTCCATTCTGGGGGTCTATGCACTCACTGTCAAGATGGGATGAGGAAGTAATGTCTGTCATTTTTAGGGTGTGTTTGCGTTCTATATGTCTTTTTAAATTTTTATGGTGGCATATCAAATCACATTTGGGACATTTCTTTAGTTGCTTTGTTTTTTTTCGACCATTTTTTTTGAAGGGCCTAGAAATGCCAGAAGTGGTTGGCGCACGTGGACTGGTGGGAAGAGTCGTGGCAGCGGAGGGAGGCACGTGACTGGTGGGCAGAGTCGTGGCAGCACAGGGAAGCGTGTGACTGGTGGGCAGAGTCGTGGCAGCGGAGGGAGGCCCGTGACTGGTGGGAAGAGTCGTGGCAGCGGAGGGAGGCCCGTGACTGGTGGGAAGAGTCGTGGCAGCGGAGGGAGGCACGTGACTGGTGGGAAGAGTCGTGGCAGCGGAGGGAGGCCAGTGACTGGTGGGAAGAGTCGTGGCAGCGGAGGGAGGCCTGTGACTGGTGGGCAGAGTCATGGCAGAAGTTGTGGTGTCATTAGTGTGAGGGGTTGGTGGTTGGTGTTTTTGTTTGCAGAGTCCTAAATGTTTAATAAAATCAGGTTTTCTTAAAATTGTCGATTTGCAGTAGAGGCAGTGAAAATGTGGTTGACTTCTGCAGAGGCGTCCACATCTGTGAATTATAAATTCTGAAAAACAGCAGTATAAGATTGCACTTAAAGATTGTCTTACAATTTTTCACAATAATAAGATGTGCACTTGCAAATATTACCTTCATGCTGGACCGATCTATTGAAATGTGCCTGCAGATGAGTTTCCACTTTTGCCAACCGTGTTGGTTGGAAAAATGAGGCATCACAAAAAGGACAGTGGAAATGACTGCAGCATTTGGTGCACCGTTTTAGGTCTGGCAGAGACCCCCCTTTTTGAATTGTAATATCCATCTGAGAAAAAATACACAAGTCACACACAAATTATTTAGCCAACCCAACAGAGCTCATATTGTCAATTCTACGCAGATTATTTGATATTTTGATGAAAATAAACTCAAGGCCACATTTTATTCCAAAGATCGTATTTGTAATTATTACAAAACTTATTTCTAATTGTTACACTGTTATTGTCTGTGGTAGCACTTTGAGATTTGTAAAGTACAATAAAAAGAACGTGCAACATTATTTTTCCTACACATACTACTACTACTACTAATAGTAAATGTAGTAGTAATATTAGTATGAAATAATAGTAGTTAATACAGCTACACGTACAGTAGCCCTACATAGTACTAAAATACGTTACACATGATAATTGTAATATATATTATACATTTTATTTTAACATTTTTACTTTAACGTTTCTTATTTTGTTAGAAAACATATTAAGCATCCCAGAATGGTACAATAACACAGAAAATAAGAGCAGGCTGTAAATAATGCTATCTTTCGACACTAATTTTGATCAAATCAAACACTGACTAAGCTAGGAATAATAGGTAACGCACCACGCGTTTGAAAATAACTGGGCAGAACACAATTCACGGCTTATTTTGTCGAACTATCTATCTAAACTAACATTATATACTAAAATAGTCTATTCGTTTGTTGGCTTAATAAGATGTCACATTGATTTATGCCATAAGACCTGGTAATTTTCAGGAATCACTTTAATAAAATTAATAACCTTACTCACTTGTCCGATGTTGCTACTTGCTAGAAATTATTATGTTGATTACACACGCTACACAAAAAAATTCATCCAAACAGCAGGTGGCACTGTCTGAAAAAACGATAGTTCTGGGAGTGCTGTTCTGAGCGTGCAGGTCTGAGTGTGCAGTTGGGCCTCCGGGCCTGCAGCTTCACCCTACTCCAATAATTGACTGCGGATGGAGTCTTCATCAGCATAACTCTCGCGAAAAGTTTGCACATTGCTTGTGTGATATATAGTACTAGGTGACTCGCCTTCATGGTTTAAAATGGAAAAAATTCCAATATTGCGGCGTGACATTTTTCTTTAATTGCCAAATAATGGACAACGGTTCACATTTCCGCATTTACAGTCATAATAAAATCAATTAAATAGCCTACATGGAAAATACATGGAAATAGAAATTGAAAAGTGAAACAAGTAAACTGATGATGACAACCCACACATTGCGAACTGCATGCTTTCAATCACAATTCATTATCGATTAATGAAGGCGGGATAGGCAGAATCGCGCTGAATGACACAGACCAGAAGCGCTCTCTCTCTCGCACGCGCTCTCTCTCTTTCTTGAGCGCAATCCCAGTTCCCTTTTGACACTTCACTCATACTGCGTATGGGCAAAAACTCCTTTTTTCCTCGATACTGAAGCATTTTTCAATAACGTAGTGTAACTGCATGGCCATTGGTTCAAACGGGGAAACTTTTTGAAACAATGATGGCGCTACGCGAGCCTATGGCGATGCAGCGCGCCAAAGCCCGCTAGAATGGGCGGGGCGTCTGGCTATACAAGCGAGCATTTCGCCATAGGATTTCAGATTTATCTCCTTCAGCGACGACGCTGCCTCTCTTCGCTGGGCAACGAGACTGAACGCCGCCTTCTCTCGCGGTTCAATTTTGGTGAAAATCGGAGCAACGGTCTAGGAGGAGTTCGAAAAAGTAGGTTTTTAAAGAAAACCAATATGGCAGACAGGAAGTTCGGCCGACTATGGCAAATTTGATATCTATGTTCTCAGCATGACCCAAGGAATCTACTGAGACCAGTTTCATTACAATCCGTTAATATAGTCAAAAGTCATTAGCATTTTTGTAAGTTTTGTTATAACTTTTGACCACAAGGTGGCGCAGTGCCGAAACTTCTCAGGCTCCTTCAGGGCATTGTCCTGATGACCCATACCGAGTTTCGTAACGATACGCTAATGCGTTTGTAAAACACAGCATTTTAGCACAAAATTCAAAATGGCCGATATGAAAAAAATGGATATCATTCGACTCGGCATGATTCCCCGAATCCAACGAGACCAAATTTATGAATTTTGGACAAAGCCATCAGAAGTTATAAGCAAAAATATCCATTTTTCATATCTCCGCACCAGTAGGTGGTGCTGCGCCGAAACAATGCATGATGCCTCAGGCCATGCTTGTGATGACAGTTTCGTATTCAGTTTGGTCTGAATACGATAAAGCGTTGCAGAGATACAGCTTAAAGAGTGTGTTTTGCATCATGCCTCAAATTCGTTACTCCGCTATATGAAAGCGATTTGACATATCGACTTGAAATCCATAACTTTTTGTCGGCATGGTCTGAAGATGAAACATTTCGATTTTGGTGAAAATCGGAGCAACGGTCTAGGAGGAGTTAGAAAAAGTAGGTTTTTAAAGAAAAACAATACAGCGGACAGGAAGTTCGGCCGACTATGGCAAATTTGATATCTATGTTCTCAGCGTGACCCAAGGAATCTACTGAGACCAGTTTCATTACAATCGGTTAATAATACAGTATCTCTTCAGTTAAAACCAAAAACGCATACTGTCCACTTAAGTGTAAAATCTCTTTGAAAAATATGTGTAAAAAAAATAAAAAATTCATGTTGTTTTTCATGCACTAAGAGCAAATCCTGACTGAGGTTGTCATAATTCATGCATGAGAGGGTTAATTTTCCTTTTGTGTTGTTTTTGGCCATGCTAACACAATGAAGACTCAAAGAGATATGCAAGACAAGTATCATTTTTATTAGTACAATAATAGATGCAGCAAAATCATTAGCTTATAAAAATGACTAACATATGTCCTGAACTGAGAAGCTGTTGCCTTATAGTCTTAGGCTTCACAGCCAAATTTTTCTGGAGAGATCTTTTGAGGTTCAGGTCTGATTCTGCTTAGAGCTAGAATCATTGGGGTTTCATATGAATAGTATTCTGGACCAATAAACACCTTCACACCATCAGTATCACAGAAGCCAGCATCAATTTTAGGGAAGGGAATAGGTCTCTCCTTTTTAACGACTCGGGGTGTGGCCGCAAGATCAACTTCATACATCTTTTGACCTGAGGAAGAAAATCATGCAATTATCATGTTGGAAACTCAGAGACACGAGAGCAGGATCTTTAGGTTACTTACGTAACCCCTGTTCTCTGATAACATAAGTGAGGTATCTCACTATGGGAAACGCCTCAGGCGTGACCAATCCTGGAAGCACGAATTACACCGCTTCTGTCAGTTGACAGACCAATCATGACAGTGATGTGGGAGTCCCCCCTCCCCAATATATATAGCTGCTAGCGGTCCCTAATTCATTCTCAGCATATCTCTTCTCTGTGCAGCTGCAAGGAGGGAAATGTGGTGAGATGCCTCACTTCTGTTATCAGAGAAATGGAGTTAGCTAGAGAACCTAAAGTTCTCTTTCAAACATTTGTTCATTATCTCACTATGGGATATAAACAACTCCTGTATTGCAGATATGCTGTCTGAAGCAGACATGTCAACCAACTCAGTGATGTATGTAACATAAATACGAAGTCCGTAACTATTCTTTGAATAGAAGGGGAACCTATGTGAACAAAAAACAAAAAACACCTCAGAAATGATTTTTTTACACACTTAGGATGGGATGAGACAGTGATGACTCTGTGACAATCAGTCTATAAAATTGAAAAAGTGTGAGGCGAATCCCAACTTGGTGCCACACATATGTCCTGAACTGACACGCCCTTAAATAGTGTTCATGAGGTAGCCATATCCCTGGTAGAATGAGCCCTCAGCCCCTCCGGAGGACCGAGTCCCATGCATTATAACCTAATATAATAGCTTCCACTACCCACTGGGACCAACGGTGACGTGAAATAGGTTTACCCTTATGAGTATAAGCCCATGAAATAGATAATTGTTGAAACAAATAACTGATTACTCTTCCTTAGCAATTTCATTCTGTCC
Source organism: Anabarilius grahami (assembly GCA_003731715.1). Lineage (NCBI taxonomy): Eukaryota > Metazoa > Chordata > Actinopteri > Cypriniformes > Xenocyprididae > Anabarilius > Anabarilius grahami. Next base: position 83,342 of record RJVU01052631.1, read on the forward strand.
ACATAGTGACGCAATGCACAGACAGGGCACAGACAATGAAGCTGCTCACTCGGCGGATGGAAGGCCATTAAATCCATCTGTTTACAGGCGAGAGCTGATAACCCGCTTTGCGGTCGAAAGAGCCAGTAATAAAGCAGCCTTTAGCGAAAGGAGCTTTAAAGCAATACTATCTATAGGCTCAAAAGGGGACTGAGATTGTGCATTTAGGACCAGAGACAGACCCTACAGCAGAATCAGTGGCTTTGAAACCCTGTTCAAATGCAGCTCGGCTGAACCTCTCCCACAACTCACTCACCACCTAAAGAAGGAGAGTCCATTCTCCATAATGATGATTCCCTCTGGAAATGAGATCCACCCCCACATTCATTATTCCTGGGACATGTATTGCCAGTAATGTATGGAAATGAGTTTTTCCTCCATTAATCCTCCGTTAATCATCCATGAGTTTAGGTTAATATGTTTAGTTTGATATGCTGTGAGCAGTGGGGGTGGCATTCAGGGCTCTGACAGCCAGGGCAGAGGAGCGGTAAATCTTTTGAAAAATCATGCTGGGACGACTGGAATCAGCTGCTTGACTGGGGAAGTGTGGATTTAGTTTGTCTCAGTTTCATCTGTTTCTTCATGTAATCACAGACGGATTTGATGATGGTGAGATCAGATCTTCGTGTGGACTCCTTGTGCATTCAAAAATCTCACTGGATTATTACAATTAATGGCAAAATGAATGTTTAGAAATGTGAACTGATATTTCCTACTGATACATTACAATAAAAGATATAAATAACTGGCTTAATACCCTTTTTTGGGGGTGAAAATACTGACGTGCCTAAGACTTTTGCACAGTACTGTATGTTAGAGAAGTGGGACTCCCGCATAACCTTCGTGATTGGTCTGTCAGCTTACAGATGTGGTGTAATTGGTGCTTCCAGGATTGGTCATGCCCGAGGTGTTCCCATAGTGAGCTACCATACGAATGTTTGAAATAAAACCAAATGCAAAACTATAGCTGCAAGCAAAAATATAGCTGCAAGCAGCAATTACGGGGCCAAGCACAAAAACGGCACAAGAAGCCAGCCAACATGGCTGGAAGCATCGGATTAACTGCAACAGTGAGCAATTAAAGATCTATTAAGATCATTTTAGGCTAAAGATCTGAAAAATGATATATACTGTCAAAATAAAGGATTTTATAAAGGATGATACGGTTCAATTTTGGTGAAAATTGGTTTTAAAAGTAGGTTTTAAAAGAAAAATAATATGACGGACAGGATGTTCAGCCGACTATGGCAAATTTGATATCTGTGTTCTCAGCATGACCCAAGGAATCAACAGAGACCAGTTTCATTACAATGAGTTAAAATAGTCAAAAGTTATTAGCATTTTTGTAAATTTTGTTATAACTTTTGACCACAAGGTGGCGCTGTGACAAAACATTTAGAGTTTTGTAAGGGCATGCTGTCAAAGACTCATACCGAGTTTCGTAATGATACGCTGATGTGTTCGTAAAATACAGCATTTTAGCACAAAAGTCAAAATGGCCGATGGACAAAATGTCCGATATGGGAAAATTGGATATCATTCGACTCGACATGATGCCCCGAATCTAACGAGACCAAATTCATTATTTTTGGCCAAACCCATCAGAAGTTATAAGCAAAACTAGCTTATAACTTCTGTCTATTTTTGCAACTTATGTCTATTTTTGCAAGCACTACGTACAATTCATTCGTGTGTTTTACGAAAACGGTTTGTGGAATCGACTTGAATTCCATAACTTTTTGTCAGCATGGTCTGAAGATGATCTGGTTCAAGTTTCATGAAAATCGGAATAACGGCCTAGGAGGAGTTCGAAAAAGTAGGTTTTTCAGAAAATTCAAAATGGCGGAAAAATGTTCATGACGGAAAATGACCCAAGGAATCAGAGGAAAAAAGAATTTTGTTTCTAGCCTTTACGGTTCAAAAGTTATTAGCATAAACATAAGTGCAAATTTGGACAGCTGGTGGCGCTAGAGGGATTGAGTTAGAGACTCCAAATTTGCTATGGACAAAGGTCAGACTGTTCTCTAACTGTGTGCCAAATTTCACAACTTTCCCGCAAGCGGTTCTATGGGCTGCCATAGACTTCAAGAGCGGAAGAAGAAGAAGAAGAATAAAAAGAAATCTAACAGACACAATAGGTGCCTAAGCACCACTTTCAACCAATAGGTGGCGCTGTGACCAAATTAATGTGGTATGGTCAGAGTGAGTTGACAATGACACTTGCAAAGTTTGGTGTCAATATGTCAAAGCATTGCAGAGATACATCTTCAAGAGTAATTGTTGCATCATGCCTCAAATTCATTGCTCCGGTATACGAAAACGGTTTGACGAATCGACTTGAAATCCATAACTTTTTGTCGGCATGGTCTGAAGATAATACGGTTCAATTTTGGTGAAAATTGGAGCAACGGTCTAGGAGGAGTTTGAAAAAGTAGGTTTTTAAAGAAAAACAATATGGCGGACAGGAAGTTCAGCCGACTATGGCAAATTTGATATCTATGTTCTCAGCGTGACCCAAGGAATATACTGAGACCAGTTTCATTACAATCGGTTAATATAGTCAAAAGTTATTAGCATTTTTGTAAATTTTGTTATAACTTTTGACCACAAGGTGGCGCTGCACCAAAACATTTTGAGTATTGTAAGGACATGGTGCCAAAGACACATACCGAGTTTCGTAAAGATACGCTAATGCGTTCGTAAATTACAGCATTTTAACACAAAATTCAAAATGGCCGACATGGGAAAATTGGATATCATTCGACTCGACATGATGCCCTGAATCTAACGAGTCCAAATTTATGATTTTTGGTCAAACCCATCAGCAGTTATAAGCAAAAATAGCCATTTATCATATCTCCACTCCAGTAAGTGGCGCTGCGCCGAAACACTGCATGATGCCTCAGGTCATGCTTGTGATGATATGTACCAAGTTTGGTCTGAATACAATAAAGGAGTGCAGAGATACAGCTTCAAGAGTGTGTTTTGCATCATGCCTCAAATTCGTTGCTCCGGTATACAAAAACGGTTTGACGTATCGACTTGAAATCCATAACTTTTTGTCTGCATGGTCTGAAGATGATACGGTTCAATTTTGGTGAAAATCGGAGCAACGGTCTAGGAGGAGTTCAAAAAAGTAGGTTTTTAAAGAAAAACAATATGGAGGACAGGAAGTTCAGCTGACTATGGCAAATTTGATATCTATGTTCTCACCATCACCCAAGGAATCTATTACAATCGGGTAATATAGTCAAAAATTAACATTTTTGTAAATTTTGTTATAAATTTTGACCACAAGGTGGCGCTGGTCCGAAAGTTCTCAGGCTCCTTCAGGGCTTTTCTTTATGGCAGGAATGATAGAATGGGCAGGACTAGGAAAATACATGGAAGGAGATTGCGGATGTTTCGACCGCAGTGGCGAGAGTAGGTCTCGGCGTCTTGGCACCCGAGATGGATCGGCGGCGGTATTAGGCGGTGTAATTGCTCCTAGTAAGGCCAGAGGATTGTGGCAAAGATTCCTTGAGGACGAAAGATTCTTTATCGGACATGGTGGGAACTTAGAGCAGGTCAGAAGCTGTAAAACTGTCGAGGAATATGGGTGAGTCGACTGTGTCTATATATATGCTTTCACTCATGCTGATTGGGTAGATATGTTGATTACTTATTGCTACCAGCTGGCTGAAATGACGTGATGATTAGTCAGATTATTTGAGCGTTGCTCCTCCCGAATTTTGTTAATAAAACATCATTTCTTGTTCCTGTTTCCCCTCTTGTTAGTCCTTGATTGTTTCCAGGTGTGTCTGGTTAGTCTATTACTCTTTGTGTATCCACATTTTTTTTCAGGTAAGAGCACACACCGCCATTTGTAAATTGAATGTGTCTGGCTTCCAGTGTCATTCGCTTCCAGTTATTTTTTAGTTTTACAAAACAGCTCTTTATGCTGCTTGATACTGCAAACTGGTATTTCTTACTGAGGTAAGCAGGATAAGGCTGAAGGCCGTGAGAATGGAGCGAGGCTGGTGTCGTGATCGATAATGAGCTCCACCTGCGCGCCACATCGGTCTCGTATTACACGGAGTAGCTTCAGCCAATGCAACGTGGTTTGAGTTCTTTATGCTTCCGAAGCTCCTCTGTGAGATACAAGACCGGTGTGGCATGCAGGTGACAGTCGTTATCAATCACGCCACCGGCCTCACACCGTTCTCACAGCCCTCTGCCTCGTCCTGCTTGCCACATACCCCATCACCCCTCGCTCACACCCCCAGTCAACCTGCTTGCCACACTTACCATATTATTTTAATGTATTGTCTTAATTATAAATACGCTGGTTTGTACCGCATTAAGTTTTACAGTTTACTGCACTTTAATATTCTGCTTGTTATTTCCCTATAGGGGCTGATAAATTGGAAGTCTCCCACATTCACAGAAAACACCTTACTTCCATATTGAAAAATAAGTTGGATATAAGCCATTGTGTTTCTTGTATTCATTGTCTGGTCTTGTCCATTTCATAATTGTTTAGAGGTACTCTGTTCTGTTTACGTGGTTTCCTTGTTTCCGGATTACTGTAGTTTTGTTATTTGATTATTAAAGTCCTTTCCTGCATTTGGATCCTCTCTCTCGTCTCTGAGAATGTTACAGCATTATTGCTTGACACAGTAAAGATCTAGTTAGAAATCACTCTAGGAAGTGAAGGGGACATTAACTTTAAATGCTTATTAGAATTACAACCTTCACTCATCTTGTCTTCACAACATCTATGTACTGTATATGTAAATGCTGATGAATGATCTAAGGAAAATCACATATTGTTCCTACCTTGTATAAATTGTACAGTGTGCTGTTTTGGACACAAAAATGCTGCATCCACAGGACCATCGATGCCTAGTTCTTCCTTCAAAGATTTAGGGTAGCCCTCTATGAGAGTATAATGGGCTGCTGACTTGTAGATATAGACTTGACCACCCTATTCACGTAAAACAAACACAAAATAATCTGTCACCACATGCTGAACACTAAAATTGTAAAATTGAGAGAAAAGACATCGAAATGTCAGGCTAAAATAATAGCAATGGAAAACTATTTAATCCTTAAATTCTTTTGCGTATTGATTTTACCTGTATGATGTACATATTATCACCATAAGAAAAAACAGCATCCACTCCACCAGAAATTTCCTTCCATATCCTTGAAATAGGGAAATGGTGACTGCCATCTCGGTGTGTGTCCAAACGCAAGTACATTGCATCTGTAAGTATAGTATAGTTGAAGTTCTAAAGTGTAAGTTTTGCATATTAATAAGAAAAAAATTGATTGCAATGATACTGTATTTAATAAAAGCTGAAGTACCGTGAAATGCATATGATCTCCCTTTATCATCTGTGGTGACTGCATTCAGCTTGACCTCACTGCAGCGTAGTCTTCTTGCACCACCTCCATGACCTAAGGAACAATTTCGACTACACATTGAGTCAAAAATTCAAGATAAAATGTAATTTTTAAAAGCAGAACATATAATAGAGATATACTTGAGTAAGAGGAAAGCTCAGAATGGACATGAAAACAGAGCTAAGTGGCTCACCAAATCCTTCACATCTCATGAAGTAGTTTCGAACATCCTTAGGATATGTTCCTGTCACCTCCCCAGAAACAGGATGGAATCTAGTGAAGTTGTAACCATGGAAACAGTAATAGTGCTCTAGCCAGCGAAAGGCAGATGTGCAGTTTGGCAAGTGTGTCCACATCTTCTTCTTAACTGTCTTTGTCTTGATGTCAAAGCTGTAAGTTTCATTTCCTGAAGATGTTTATTGTGTTATATATTAATGGGCAAATCACATATAAGCAAAGTAACAAATTCTGAGCACACAATGCTAAGGTATACACATAATTACATACTAATTATTTAATAGATTTATAAAGCCACCCAATCTTTAAAGAATTCACTTGTCATTGTTGATGTGAATGTGGAGCATATATGATTCAATAACCTTTGAAGAACAGCACTGAATCAGTAATGCACTCTCCTTTGGGACACTCAACAGCAGCATCTAAGTGGCTGGGGATACCAGGAAACTCCTGCTGTATCTCTACAGGGTAGCCATTCTCAAGGGTGTAGTTGTAAAAGCTAAAGACTTTGTCATCCTTAAGAGAAAATTGAAAATACTCATCAGCATTGAACTGTGTGCCTGTGGTTGTTATATTATAAACTGTAGGCTTGGGTTTGCACTGTATAAACAAATATTTGAAGTTCTTAGCTGTGCAAAGAAAAAATTAAAGTTGATTTCAAATTGTTTTGATAAAGGTACTTTCTGTACAGAAACAGTCATGAGACAGCTATTTAGGTACTAGATGTAACTCATGAAAAGCACCAGAAAAAAGTAGATGTGGTCATGAACATTGGCATCATCTTGATGGTGCATGCGGAAGGCTGCATCAACATGACCCAGGTGATGATAGTCATCCAGTTCTCTGAATATGCTGCTTGAGATCTCAGCTGATCCCGAGAAACCTTTCCATAAATGGTCACCTGAATTTGAAAAATCAGAATCAAGAATGCAGAAAAGAAAAAATTGATCTGGAATGGCCATGTAAGGACATTTCTAAAATATGGTGAGGAATAATAAAATATGTATTATCAAAGTAGACCTTTGAAAAAGAAAGTGTTTCCTTTTTCATCGGGAGTGATGGCATCAAACTCAATGCCTTTACACCGGTCAAGTTTGGCATCATGGTGGTCCTCTCCTTTAGGATCTGAATGTCTCTCAGGGGCATCTATGATGATATGATTACATGATTTTATCATTCATGACATCTAGAGCATGCAGTAGATCAAGAGTAATTATACTGCTTCTGTGCATCAATTTTTAGTCAAATATAACACATTTAACCCTTAACATACCATCAGCATAATAATATGATGATAGTAAAGCCTCCAGTGTGGCGAGAAGAATTTAGCAATTTTTCAAAATATCACCAGTGTCAGAAAATCTGAAAAAATGCAGTGATAGATTTTCATGCTTACCTTTTATCATGGCATCATGGTGGCTGAAATAAAGAAAACAATTGCAATGCTTTAAACTTTTAAGCTAAAACTATAGGTTATATGACATTACCCATAAAACAAACATGAATTAAACAAGGACAAGATAAATTGCATGCTTTTGCAAATTGCTGCCTACTGATATTAAAGGATTAGTTCACTTTCAAATGAAAATTACCCCAGGCTTTCCTCACCCTCAAGCCATTCTAGGTGTATCTGACTTTCTGCTTTCAGAGTTATAGCCTATTAATAAATATCCTCATGTATCTAAGGTTTATAATGGTAGTGAACTATGAGTATAAAGCTCAAGAAAGTGCATCCATCCAAAGCAAAACGTATTCCACACAGCTCCGGGGGTTTAATAAAGGCCTTCTGAAGTGAAGCGGTTCATTTGTGTAAGAAAAATATCCATATTTAACAAGTTATAAAGTAAAATATCTAGCTTCCGTTGATTTTTAAAGATTCAAGATTCAAGATTCAAGAGTTTTATTTGTCACATGCACAATTATATAGAGCATATATAACCAGCAGTGAAATGAGAGTCAGGTCCGCTCCATGTACAGTGCAATTATTAAATACAACACAGATGAGAATATACATAACTATAGCTATGAAGGAATTAAAATAAAAGTAAACAATAAAAATATAAGAATAAAATATAAAAAAAAGATGTATACTGTAGAATTAAATATAGAATGGAAAATAATGTGCATGAGAGTAAACTGTAGTCTTAAATATTAAGATACACAGGGATGTGCAAGAGGCAATGTGCATATGTGCATTATACTGTAGTCTTAAATATTAAGATACACAGGAATGTACAAGAGGCAAAAGTGCAAACAGGTTAACACTTTCAGTATGTCAATGTGAGGTAGTGAATTATGAATTATCTTACTGATAAAGTGCATATTAAGTGAAGACATGAAGATGTTAAGAGGCAGTTTTTGAGTTCAGGAGCCTGATGGCCTGGGGAAAGAAACTCCTCCTAAGTCTCTCGGTTTTTGCCATCAGACTACGGAAGCGCTTACCAGATGGCAGCAAAGTGAAAAGATGATTACTGGGGTGGATGGAGTCCTTGATGATTTTAACAGCTCTGCTTTTGCAGCGTTTGAGGTAGATGTCCTGCAGAGAGGGAAGAGCAGACCCTGAGATGCGCTCAGCTAAGCGCACAACTCTCTGCAGGGCTTTGCAGTCTTGACTGGAGCTGTTCCCATACCACACTGAAATACACTGAGTCAATACACTTTCTATGGTTCCTGAATAGAAAGTTTTCAGGATTGCTGGTGAGACCCTGAATTTCCTCAGCTGTCGCAGATGGTACAGTCTTTGCCTGGCTTTATTAACCTGTGTTTGAATGTGGGTAGTCCAAGTCAGATCCTCGGAGATGTTTACACCGAGGTACTTGAAGCTACTCACCCTCTCCACAGGGGTCCCGCTGATCATAAGAGGAGTGTAGGGCTGCTTCTGTCTCTTCCTGAAGTCAACAATCAGCTCTTTAGTTTTGCTCACATTCAGAGAGAGACAATTGTCCTGGCACCATGATGTTAATTTCTCTACCTCATCCAAGTATGCGTTCTCATTATTGTTGTGAATGAGGCCCAGAACCACAGTATCATCAGCAAATTTGATAATAGAAGTGGAGCTGTGGGAAGATACGCAGTCATGTGTGTAGAGAGAGTAGAGCAGGGGACTCAGGACACAGCCTTGTGGGGCTCCTACGTTCAGAGTGATGGAGCTGGAGGTGTACTGGCCTGCTTTCACCACTTGAGGTCTGCCGGTGAGGAAATCAAGAATCCAGTAGCAGAGTGAGGAATTCAGGCCGAGGTCCAGGAGTTTAGAAGCCAGCTTGATGGGGACTATAGTATTGAAAGCTGAGCTATAGTCAATAAATAGCAGCCGTACATAGTTCCTGTTATTGCTGTCAATGTGTGTGAGAGAAGAGTACAGGATGTGAGAGATGGCATCATCAGTGGATCTGTTGGGGCGATAAGCAAACTGAAGAGGGTCCAAGGTATCCGGGATGGAGGAGCAGATGACGTTTTTAACCAGTCCCTCGAAGACCTTCATAACTATCGATGTGAGTGCTACTGGACGATAGTCATTCAGACAAGAGGGTTTATTGTTCTTAGGCACAGGAATGATGACAGATTTTTTGAAGGAGGTGGGAATCACCGATGTAGCAAGAGACTCATTAAAAATGGATGTAAACAAACCAGCAAGCTGATCAGCGCAGGACCGCAGAATACGGCCGGAAATCCCATCAGGTCCGGCTGCTTTCCTGACGTTCACTCGCTTTAGAGCCCTCCTAACCTCGTCCTCCGACACGGTGATCACATGATCATCGCTGCTCTGACTGCTGCTTCCTGACGCGCTGATCGGCAGACTCGCGCTGCTTAGATTGCTTTCAAAGCGGCCGTAGAAAGTGTTTAGCTCGTCAGCCAGCGACGGATCAATTCTCACCACTGCAGAGGATTTATTTCCAAAGGCACAGATGGTCCTTAGTCCTTGCCACATGCGTCGGGAGTCATTTAGCTGGAAATGTGTCTCAATGCGTTCTCTGTATCTGTGTTTGGCAGCTTTTACTGCGCGTCGGAGAGCATAGCACGATGATTTGTACTCGCTCATGTTTCCTGACAAAAGACCGGCGTTGTAAGCAGCAGTGCGTTTGTTTACTGCTGCACGTATTGTTCTGTCAACCCAAGGTTTCTGATTTGAGAAGGTCCTTATAGTTATTTTATCCGTAGCTTGTTCGGCTAGTGTGTTTACAAAGCTTAATGCTACATCCGTGAACTCGCTGACGTCAGAGGAACTTGCCCGAAACATGTCCCAGTCTACGTCATCAAGAGCCGCCTGTAGCATGTCTTCTGAGTGGGCAGACCAGCGCGTCACCTCCCTCTGCACCGGAGGATCTTGAACGAGCTTTTGTTTATATTCCGGTGTAAGGAAAATGGCGGCATGGTCTGATTTGCCGAAAGCCGGTAGTGGGCGAGCTTTGTAGGCAAGCTTAAACTGAGTGTAACAATGATCCAGTGTATTCGGTCCTCTGGTTGGACAGGATACATGTTGATAAAAGTTAGGCATAACTTTCCTGAGGTTGGCTTTGTTAAAGTCCCCAGCGATGATAATAGCAGCATCAGGATGTTTGTTGATGTTTCCGCTGAGCACATCGTGGAGCTCGGACAAAGCCAAACTGGTGTCAGCTTGTGGTGGGATGTAAACAGCAGTAGCAATGATCGATGAAAACTCCCGGGGAAGATAGAATGGGCGGCAAATAATGGTTAAATGTTCCAGATGAGGCGAGCAGGAGCGCGACAGAGTGGAGATATTCATGGGGTCACACCATTTCTCGTTAATCATGAAACATACACCACCTCCACGGCTTTTACCGGCTTCGGCTGTTCTATCCATCCGTAAAACAGAGAAGTTTTCCGACGGTGTTACAGCAGCGTCCGGGACCGAGGGCGTGAGCCATGTTTCAGACAAACAAAGGATGTTACAGTCCCTTATGTCCCGTTGGAAACTTATCCTGGCTCTAAGATCGTCCATCTTATTCTCCAGAGACTGGACATTGGCGAGCAGAATGCTCGGTAGAGGAGGACTGTGAGCTCTTTTCCTCAGTCTGTTGCGAATCCCAGCGCGTTTCCCGCGGTGTTTCTTGGTCCGTCGCCACGGGTGGTTATCCAGGTGGCCATTGTTCATCTCGGCGTTCCGGAGAATCTCAGATGACCACGATGGGTTGAGGGATAAAGTGTCCTGAAACAGGTTAGTGAAGCGGTGTCCAATGTCCAAAAGTGTTCTTTTGTCGTAAGTGATCAGTGCAGAGGTTATGTGTGTAAAAAGAGAAAGCAAGAGTAGATAAAAAAGTAAATAAAAACACAATCTAAGCGGAGCGACCTGGACGGCGACCGGACTCAGCGGACTCAGCGGCGCCATCTTGTTTATTTATTTTTATTAAGATTTATTTCAAATTAGTGTTTCCAATGTTAACACCCTTTTTTATTGCTTTACGTTTTTTTTTTGTTTTTTTTTGTATTTATTTTTATTTGTTTATTTATCCTCTTGTACAGCACAATGGCCAACTACTGTTGTACTTATTGTGCTAAATAAATACAATTTTGATTGATTGATTTGATAACTGACGTTGCGTCAGTTAAGCTATTTTCGTAAGTTGAATACAGAATGGCTTTCCTGTAGCTCAGTGGTTAGAGCATGGCACTAGCAATGCCAAGGTCATGGGTTCGATCCCAGGGATTGCACATACTCGGATACAAATGTATAGGATAATGCAATGTAAGTCGCTTTGGATAAAAGCGTCTGCCAAATGCGTAAATGTAAATGTACAGAAGGCGTAGGACGTAGCATAAGCATTTCTGTCAGGGCCACTATCGTCAAATATGATAGATAATGCATAGAGTTTGTATTGGCGGTATGGTTCTGTTCTGGGCAAGAACTCCCTGCGCATCCATGCAGCCTAGCATGGATAAGCGCAGGGAGAGCAGCAATAAACCCCTTAGGGTAAACAGAACAGGACCAACATATGCAGATATCATTAAGTGTCATAATTTAAGGAAGACATATTTTGAGAATTAGTCTGATTAGGGGAATAATAAGGCCAATCCTGACTGAAGAGAGGAGGAGCTGGGGATGGAGGAGGGTAATTTGCTCCTGAGAATGCAATAGCTGCTGATAATACCGAGGAGCTTATATATAGATGCCGTGATAGGTGTCGTATTCCTATAGGTAGACGCAAGTCACCTGGGAGTCAGCTGATGCAAGCTTGACTGACGTGACCTGCCAGAACTGATGCTAACGCTAGATTTCTGTCAGGACCACTATCGTCAAATATGATAGATAATGCATAGAGTTTGTATTGGCGGTATGGTTCTGTTCTGGGCAAGAACTCCCTGCGCATCCATGCAGCCTAGCATGGATAAGCGCAGCAATAAACCCCCAAAACAAACCATATGCCAAAATCCCCCAACACAAACTGAGTGCGAAAATCTGAATGGCATGTTTCCTTAAAATGCAGTTACCTGAATGAGGAATGAGCCTAGGTTAGTGTTTTTTTTTGTTTGTTTGTTTTTTTATAATAAATGGAGGAAGCTTACACCCGTAGCGGCAGCAAATTTGATACAACAAGCATGTTGTAGCACATTTAGTTAGTGAATTTATATATTATATAAATATATATAATGGGGTAACCTTACACCGTTATCGGCAATCTTGTCGGGGAAGCATACACCCATTGCCTAATACATATTTTTCTTTCTCCTATTGGGGGAAGCTTACACCCCTAGCGGCAGCAATCTGATACAACAAGCATGTTGTAAATCACAGACTAGTATTAAACTATGGTAGTCTGCTCGGGGGAAGCATACACCCGCAGCAATAGCTCTGAGTTAGATGCAGCGTGCAGCTAAGCACGAAATACAGTGCTTCCTCATCATGAGCATGATTTCTGCTCCAGTCGGGCTGATTCCTTCGGCTGTGGAAGTGAAGATGACGACTCCCATGATTTCATACTCCTTACGGGATCATCAAGTTTCGATGTTGTTAGGGTTAAATAAGAAACATCTGTGTATTTAAAGACAAGCATGTTACAATACTCTGATAAGTTATCAAGCCACAGAAAGTTGCTCACTTAACAGAATGTTGAAATATGATCAGATATCATAAATAGCATAAAGTCTAAGACAACAACTTAAGATAAGATGTACATGAATAAACTTACCACAGTATGTGCTTATAGTATGCAGCAATGACACTAGAGCTTCGATTTAATTTTTATTTTTTATTTTTTTACCTTCCATAGCAGCTAGATAGCCTTAAGAACAGCTTGTTCTAAATAGCTTTAAACTATAGCTTTAAGAAAGAGCGTTTCCACTAGCAACTAGACCTTTAGAATGAGCGTTTTCCAATAGCAAATGTAGCTTTAAGAACAGCTTGTTCCAAAAGCAAACTATAGTTTTAAGAACGAGCGTTTCCATGGCAAATAGCTTTGAGAAAAACGATGTTTACTATGTGCTGGCCACAGCAAAAAATCTGTTTGCACCATGGATCGTTGTTTTCTCTACTGCAAAGCTGCTTGAATCTGCGATGTATAACGCTAAACACAGGCGATCCGACCAGTGTGGATGTTGCTATACAAACGAAAGCGACTAAATAAGCGTGCGCAGCGATCGAGCCGGTTGCCAACGACAACAGATGAGTAACGCACATCGCCAAATACGATCGCAAAAGCATTGCAAAAACATTTTTACTAAGAAGGACTAGAAGCCTAAGCAACACTGATAGCTTTAGCAACAGCATGAGTTTTAAAACAATGAGCATTAAAAGGAACTTAGCTTAGCTTCGTGGAAACATTCAGAGATGAAGCTGAGTGAAATAGCTGAAGTGGATGTTTGATCTTCTCTTGAAACGCTTCTTCATGCGGGGAGTACAGATCCATCTAAACTGCGAGTCCGTGTCTAATTGCAGCGATGCGAGAAGCAATGCTAATGTTAACTCAGTCATTTACAATCAGTCGGCTTATGATCAGTGCGGCGAATTCGCGTGTATGAGAGGTGAAATCCACGAATCCCTCTCGCTAAATTCCCGATTGCACAATTCCTAGTGATATGATGCTGTTTTGCCTGTCGAATTCGCCATTAATTTGCTCCTGAGAATGCAATAGCTGCTGATAATACTGAGGAGCTTATATATCTAGATGCCGTGCCCGTGATAGGCGTCGTATTCCTATAGGTAGACGCAAGCCAAAACAAGTACACATTATTCTTTAGAACTTTTTGGATTTTTTTTTTTTTACAGAATTTTCCCATTTCGTCATTATACAATGAAGGCTACCTGTTGTTTTACAATTTGCTGTAATTTAAATCTCCACTATTAAATTTACAGGGAATTGCTTGTATTTTGGTATTACACCAAATTTGTGTTTCTTAAATGGAAATATTGTGTATTCTTACAGAATAATGTGTAATTTTACATAAAATGTTGATTCATATTTTACAGATTTTTTTCTGTAAAAATAGAAAAAAGGAAACAAATGTATAAGTACAGAAATCAGCAGTCATTCAACATGTTTTTCTTACCGTTTAAGATAGTATGTTGGTTAAAGTACGTTTTTTTAACGTTAAATAATAGTATTTGCATGCATAGACCTACTATAAATTATGCATTGTTTATTTGACTAATCTTTTAACCTTAACTTGCAAATAGATACTCATTTTTGTCATTATTTGGCATTGACTTAATCTCCCCTAAATTTTCTAACCACATCTATTATTCGTGGACATTTTGTGAAAAACTTTGTGTGTGCGTGGGTTGGGGAGTCAGCTGATGCAAGCTTGACTGACGTGACCTGCCAGAACTGACGCTAACGCTAGATTTTGAACTGTGAGAGGCATTACACTTTCGAATACGGAAGGTGGTCTGGCAGAAGCTAGATATTTTACTTTATAACTTGTTAAATATGGATATTTTTCTTACACAAACGCATTGTTTCGCTTCAGAAGGCCTTTAACCCCCCCGGAGCTGTTTGGAGTACGTTTTGCTTTAATCCTGTAAGGTATTTGTGCACTGGGCTGTGAACTGAAGGCAGCAACATAAATAAAAATACTGATGTGGACTTTAATCAGTTAGTATCTGTGTTATTGATTGTTCTTTGTAGTGTTCTGTAACAACACAAACAAAGATAGACCAAATTTAAACTTATAAGCAAACAGAGGTTCATGGAAATATACTGGTCATATATACTAAAATAGTTTTTCATAATCAGATTTATACATCACAAACAACGATAGGCCAAATTTTAAACTTATAAGCAAACAGAGGTTTATGGAAATATACTGGTCAAATATGAACTAAAATAGTTTTTCATAATCAGATTTATACCACAGAAAGCTAAGTGTTGTACTGTATGCAAGAGAATGGATAAAATGTTTTCTAAAGGCTATAAATAACGCATAAGGATACAGGACAAGAGTGCTGTGATTAAAGTAATACTTGTTATATCTGTACCAATGCATTTGAGGATCTTTAGAAAACTATTTGCAATATTTTCTAGATAGAATGTGATATTGTATCAGATACTCACGCTGGAGCTGCGTTGCTCAAAGCTAAAGCCAAGCATACATACAGAGAAAGAAACACCACTGCCATAATGAGCTGTTCACTTTATCCAGGCTAGTTGAAAAGGCACTGAAGCAGGCACTGAAGCAGGTACTGCAGCAGGTCTTTATAGTGGTGCTCTCAGTGGTTGGATGCAATGAATGTTGGAGTGTGAGCTGTAATCCTTTGGTAAACATGACGAAATTTACTGACAGAGCTGGCCAAAACAGGGGAGAAGATTCCATTATTACAAAATCCCCATTTTAGATAATCAAACATTAACTCTATTAAGTAATAAAATAAATACAAACATGACATGTGTCCCCCAAGACAAAGCAGCTTAAATGCAGT
>RJVU01052631.1:104624-124250 GCA_003731715.1 Anabarilius grahami
GGGTCTATATCACTTAAGAGGCAATTCATTAGCAGATGGAGTCAGAACCAAACATGTATTGTGCACAATCTTTATTAACTAACTCACAAACACATAACGAAACTAGCAAACACATAACATAACATAACATAACATAACATAACATAACATAACATAACATAAAGGGTCACACACATATGTAGGTCAGAATGAGTAATGATAAGAGTTGAACCGGAAGAGGTACTGTTACTAGAGCTATAGGAAAGTCAAAGACACTCTGGAAAGGACTCATCAGTTTCTTTTAGCAATAGCAACGGTAAGTCTTACAAATCAATACTAAATCGCTGTTTAGCATTAAAATGTACGATACTTGCAAGATGCCTTTAGGCTGAGGAGCGTCGGATCTGCAGGTTGAGGATAAATCTTGAGGTTATCGTCTGAAGTGGTTGCCAATCTGTTGGGTGATGAGCACATGGCTGGGTGTTGTAGGCCGGGGGCCTACCAGCCTTGCGGCCGGGCCTAGAGAGGCCGGCCGCAAGGAGACCTGTTCGGTCGTCCAGAAGCAAGGAAGGAGAGGGAGTGGCACTGTTCGCTGGTTTTTAACCTCTGGTCAAAGTCCAACCTCTTAGGAATGATGGGGGCCAATGAAGATGTTGTATTTCCGGGTGACACACACCCCCTTGTCAGGGCTTTTATGACCAAGTAAGATTAAACTGGCTGAGCTTTGAAGCAGAACTATTAAAGCTTCTCGTAATACTTATGTCTTGTGCAGGTATGGACATACCGCATACACAAGCATTTAAATCTGCTCGATACGAATGCATAGACACCAAACATGGCATAATTGAAGTTATCTTGCAGGTCATAATATTTAAAAATCATAAAACGTAAATACAATGAGTACAATACAACAACAGTAATAATGGATACCATTTCCTGGGAATATGTATGTAGAGAATAGTCTGTCTATAAATTAATGCAGTAACGTCTGTGTTCTGTGTGGAAAATGCAGGGAAGATGCAGATTTTTGTGTGTCTCTTTTCTGCTCTCCATTCGGCATTTATTGGTGCAATAAAATTTGTAACTGAGAACTTCTCGGGGGATGGAAGCCAGGCCCCAAAGTGAGCTTAAAACTATTGGTTAACTAACAAATAATTGTGTCTGATTTGTCTCAATCGTTACAACACTTTGATTGGTGCGATCCTATCAGACTTATGATAGCAACCTGATTCGTAACAAAGCACTGTTCGCCAGAGGAGAACTGGCCCCCCGACTAAGCCTGGTTTCTCCCAAGGTTTTTTCTCCATTTTAACGCCTATTTACCACCTGTTTGCCACCTGTTTGCCACCTGATGTCACCTGTTGGAGTTTGGGTTCCTTGCCGCTGTCGCCTTTGGCTTGCTTAGTTGGGGACACTTGACATTTGACTTGACATTTGATATTCAACAGTATTCTTGACATTTATTCAACAGTGCTTTGATCTGCCTGCATTGACACTATTCTTTAAGAGCTGCTGTGCAGCAGAGGTGGAAAGTCCAGGGGTCAGAAAGTAAAAGTCCTGCCATATTTTTATTCCACCCACTGAAGCATTAATGAGATAAATAAGTGATTAATTGAGTGATGATTGAGCATTATTGAAGACACCTGATGATAACAAGCAGAATCACCAAAGGAGAAAATCACAATTTTTAAGTCACCATCATCGAGGTCAGGGTTTGTTTTAGTTGAGCTCTTGACCCTTGACTTTTTAATATTAGATTTTGTTTGAACAATTTTAACTGCATTAAAACCAACCACAAGCAAAGTTAAATGATGATCAGTTGATATTGATTATGTTTTCACATAATAATTATTTGACCTGAATCACTGAATGCATTTAGAACTCGATCTCTGAGTTAAATTTACATTAATGATTACAGCAGCAGATCAACTTTATCAAAACAATCTGAAGGATTTCTTAAAAGTTGTTCTAAAGCAAAAATCACACTCCTTGAGAGACACAGACATCAAGAATCAGCCTGTGAATCTCAACGACGGTGACAAGCAACACATTCTGATCAACAGATCAACTCTGAACATTAGAAAACAAGCTACTAAAAAGTCACAGAAAAACAGCAAAATTTAAATGGTGAGAATAAAGAAAATTACTAAAACAATTCAGCTCATAATTTATTCATGCAGCAATGCATGATGGGAGCCGTGAATGAATTTTGATTGGTGGCTCCCAGAATGCATTGCAACATTCTTTTTGACAGTCACCACTGTTGAGATTCACAGACTGATTCTTGATGTCTGTGTCTCTAAATGAGAATGAATTTTGCTTTAAAACAACTTTTGATAAAACTTTTGGATTATTTTGAAACACTGGATCTTCTGCTGTAGAATCACAGTACTGCTGTAATCAATAATGTCAATCTAACTCAGAGATTGAGCTCTAAATGAGTTCAGTGATTCAGATCAAATAATGATTATGTGACATCATAACCAACACCACCTGATCATCTTTTAACATTGCTTGTCTGGTTGATTTAAATGCAGTTAAATCTGCCCAAACAAAATCTAATATTAAAAAGTCAAGGGTCAAGAGCTCAACTAAAACAAACCCTGACCTCGATGATGGAAACTTAAAAATTGTGATTTTCTCCTTTGGTGATTCTGCTTGTTATCATCAGGTGTCTTCAATAATGCTCAATCATCACTCAATTAATCACTTATTTATCTCATTAATGCTTCAGTGGGTGGAATAAAAATATGGCAGGACTTTTACTTTCTGACCCCTGGACTTTCCACCTCTGCTGTGCAGCCAAAATTATGTACCAGTTATCAATGTAAAGCTGCTTTCACACAATCTGCATTGTAAAAAGCTCTATATAAATAAAGGTGACTTGACTTGACTGACCAGGAGTATATACAGGACCAGGACGGCGTTGATGGTTGGCCTGTGTCTCATGTCTCCTTACAGCTCATTGCAGATGGATCTGGGCTCGATCCCAAGTCTCCTCACTGCGTCGTAACCATTCATTCACAGCTGGCAGTTCAGATGGTTCCCCTGACCAGGGGAATAACGGAGGTTGAAATCCCAGCACACATTTGAACAGAGTGAGACCGGTGGCTGGTTTCTGTAACAAGTTCTGAGCATATTCGGCCCACATAAGGTATCTACTCCAATCTGACTGATGGTTCTGATAGTATGATCCCAGGAAGCGAGTGAGTTTTTGATTAAGTTGCTGTTGTTTGGCCTTTGGACTGCGGGTGATAACCGGAGGTAAGACTGACATTGACATTGTGGAGGCGGAAGAATGCTGACCATATTCTGGATGTAAACTGTGGACCCCTGTCAGACACTACATCCTCGGGCAACCCGTAGAATCTGAACACAAAGTTACAGAGTGATTCGGCAGTCTCCATGGCAGTGGGGAGCTTTGGCAGGGGGATTAGTCGACATGACTTTGAGAAGCGATCAACGACTGTTAGGATGGTGGTGTTGCCGTGGGAGTTGGGGAGATCAGTGACAAAGTCTATTGCAATGTGTGACCATGGACGTTGTGGTATGGGCAGTGGTTGTAGCAAGCCGGCTGGTACCTGATGTGATGATTTTGAAGTGTTGCAAGTGGCACATTGAGAAACGAAGTGGGCTGTGTCCTCGGCCATTGCCACCAGTAATTATTTTCTAGGAGATGGAGGGTTGCTGTAATGCCTGGGTGACCTGAGCTGGGGTTGTCATGGATCTGATGCAGCAGTTTATTTTGGAGTGTCTCTGGAACATTCTGGTGGACATTCGGGAGGTGGAGGTGTTTGAGCGTTAATGATGTTGATTTCGGTAGTGATGTCCCACTGGACGGATGCTACCAGCAGATTCTCTGGTATAATAGTTTTGATTGTCTTGATGGGTTCATTCTCCTCGTGAATTCTGGACTGAGCGTCAGCCTTAGTGTTCTTAGAACTGGATCGATAAGTAACTGAGAAGTGGAAGCGGGTGAAGAAGAGAGCCCACCTGGCTTGTCGTGGGTTCAGACGTTTGGCTGATTTCAGGTATTCCAGATTCTTATGGTCAGCGAGAACGATGAAGGGCTGTTGAGCGCCCTCGAGCCAGTGACACCACTCCTCCATTGCTGCCTTCATGGCTAACAGTTCTCGATTCCCCACATCGTAGTTACGTTCAGCTGCAGAAAGCTTTCTGGAGAACTAAGCACTTGTTTGACGGCTCGTGATGTTGTGAAAGAACTGCCCCAATTCCAGTACTGGATGTGTCTACCTCCACGATGAAAGCTTTACCGGGATCAGGATGATAAAGAATGGGGGATGTAGTGAAATGATGCTTTAATTCTTGAAAGGCTTGACAAGCTTCAGTGGTCCAAGTGAGGGTGTTTGAGTTTCGGCGGGTCATAGAGGTTAAGGGCGCTACCACAGTGCTGAAATTTCTGATGAACCGCCGATAGAAATTTACAAAGCCCAGGAAACGCTGCATTTCCTTGATGGTTTTAGGCTGAGGCCAATCCACCACTGCTCTCATCTTTTTAATCATCCATCGCCACTCCCTCTTGACTGATGATATCCTAGGTGAAAAAAAAGTATATTTCTATAATAAACTTATACGCTTAAACGCTCTATTTTCGTGCACTAATTTTGTACTTAATATACTAAAAAAATCATCTTTAGTACTTAAGATCATCTTAAGAACATCTAAGTGTACTCAACTGTGCTATTTTGAGACAGCATTAAATATGAACTAAAATGTGCTTTTAATATACGATCTCTGTATTTAAAAAATATATTTAATTACCACTTGTAGTACACTATGGGTTCAAATGCACTATAAGTGGTATCTAAATACATTTCTTAAATACAGATATAGTATATTAAAAGCACATTTTAGTTCATATTTAATGCTGTCTCAAAATAGCACAGTTGAGTACACTTAGATGTTCTTAAGATGATCTTAAGAAGTACTAAAGATGATTTTTTAGTATATTAAGTACAAAATTAGTGCACGAAAATAGAGCACTTTAAGTATATTATAGAAGTGTACTTTTTTCACCTGGGATAGCCTAGGAACGAAGTTTGTTTGATGAAACTCACATTTCTCAGTTTTGGCTTATAACTATTGCTGGATGAGACTATGTAGGACAGCACGTACGTGTTGAACATGCTCCTCTCTAGTACTTGAATAAACGAGGATGTCATCGATGTACACCACCACCCATCTATCCAACATGTCTCTGAACACGTCGTTGATCATAGACTGGAACACAAACGGACTATTGGCAAGGCCGAACGGCATAAAAGAATATTCATAGTGCCCAGAGGACGTGGAAAAGGCTGTCTTCCACTCGTCCTTCTCCCTTATGCGAATTAGATTGTAAGCTGATCGTAGATCTTTAGTAATTTAGTAAAGTACTTGGCCTGGCAGAGTTGTTCTAGGGCAGCAGGAACTAATGGCAGTGGGTACCTGAATTTCATAGTGACGTCATTAAGTCCTCGATAATCAATGCAAGGCCTGAGGCTCCCATCCTTCTTTTTGACGAAAAAGAACTCAGTGGAAGCTGGTGAGGTGGACGGCCGAATGAGCCCCTTGGCTAATTCCTTTTCTATGCATTTCTTCATGGCGTCGGATTCAGGTTGAGATAACGGGAAAATTCTCCCCTTGGGAGGTGTAGCTCCTGGCAGGAGTTCGATGGCACAGTCCCAGAAGCCCTGGCTTTACTGAAGGCCTCAGAAAGATCTGCATATTCTCGGGGGAGTCCCGGGACGTCCGGTGTGGGCTGAGTGAGAACAGGTGAGTCAATGACGTAGAACTGGATGGTCTCATGGTGAAGCAGGCCGGTTTGCATCTGTAGAAGGTTAGTGATGTGTGAAATTCGACCCTCTCAGAGCGGCCGACCGTCTAGCGCCTCCACTGCCAAGCGAGAAGTACAGGTTGTTGGTGTAAGGTTATGTTTGTTTGCAAATTCTCTGGAAATGAAGTTGCTAGCAGCCCCCGAATCAATCAAACTTTGACACAATGGATGAACTGAATCGAATCACTCACCACCTTGGGATTTCTTGTGGTGGGTCGTACAGGACATGCGGACTTGTAATGGCGGGTCTGACCACAGTACATTCAGCGATGTTGTTGTAAACGGCGTTCACGTTCCTCTGTTGACAGGTGAGTGTAGCCGAGCTGCATGGGTTCGGAACTGCTTGTGGGTGGTGAAGTTGTTGTCGCAGCAGAGCGTGTGGGGCGACGAGACTGCATCAGATTGTCGATCTGAATGGTTAGATCCATGAACTCGTTCAGAGAGCGACCCTCATCTCGGCAGGCCAGTTCGGATTGCAACACTTGACTCAGTCCCTGACGATAAAGCAGCTTCAGTGTGTTCTCTACCCAGTCTGTTTGGGCGGCAAGGGTGCGGAAGGCCAATGTATAATCGGCTGCTGAGCTAGAGTTCTGGGATAGCACGAGCAGCTGTTCACCAGCGCTGCGTCCACTGTCAGACTGCTCAAACTTCACGGAAACGTTGCAAGAAGTGGTCGAAAGAGTGAAAACTAGACCCGTCAGATCTCCAGACTGCCGTGATCCAATCCAGAACTTTTCCCGTCAAGTCAAGTCAAGTCAAATTTATTTATATAGCGCTTTTTACAATTGGTAATTGTTTCAAAGCAGCTTTACATATTAGAAGCACAGAAAAAAGATAAGTGGTTAAAAATAAGCTGTACAAGCAAGCGTGGTAATATGTAACATATACAAGATGGTGCTACATTAAGCCAATGTCGGCTGACTCCCAGGGGTGGAAAAAACCCCCTAGGAGAAAAACCCAGTGTGGTAACACTGGGAAAAAAGTCCTAGGAGGGAAAAAACCCCTTGGAAGATATATATAATATATGTAAATGGATATGGAGATCAAAATCTGAATTATACAGTTTTATTATAGGGATTAAAAATAGATTATATATATAAATATATGTAAGCGGATACGGAGATTAAAAATCTGAATTATAGATGCAGCCAGAACTGGATCTGTAGGCCCATTGTCTCCTGGGCCACGTTGTAGTCAGGTCCAGGCACAGGTTCTCCATCTGATCTGGATACGGCCTGGGTCCAGCACCCGGCAAACCTCAGGATAAGCAGAGAGACTGATATTAGCGTAGATGCCATTCTTATTCTGATCTACAGGTATATCTAGTGTTATAGGAAATGTTCTCGGTTCCGGCCGACCTAATTATTGCAGCGTAACAATCCTTTAACGGATTTGAAAAAATGTTTATGTATTGATAATGTGTTATGTGTATGCAAGAGCAAAGAGATGTGTTTTTAGTCTAGATTTAAACTGACAGAGTGTGTCTGCTTCCCGAACAATGCTAGGAAGATTGTTCCAGAGTTTAGGTGCTAAATAGGAAAAGGATCTGCCGCCTTCGGTTGATTTTGATATTCTGGGTATTATCAACTGGCCTGAATTCTGAGATCGCAATAAACGTGAAGGACTATAATGCACCAAGAGCTCGCTTAGATATTGGGGAGCTAAACCATTTAGAGCTTTATAGGTAAGTAGCAAGATTTTAAAATCTATACGATGTTTAATAGGGAGCCAATGTAATGTTGACAGAACTGGGCTAATATGGTCATACTTTCTGGTTCTAGTAAGAACTCTAGCTGCCGCATTTTGGACCAACTGTAGTCTGTTTAAAAGCCGAGCAGAACAACCACCCAGTAGAGCGTTACAGTAATCTAGTCTTGAGGTCATGAATGCATGAACCAACTGTTCCGCATTTGTCATTGAGAGCATATGTCGTAATTTAGATATATTTTTTAGATGGAAGAAGGCGGTTTTACAGATACTAGAAACATGACTTTCAAATGAAAGATTGGTATCAAAGAGCACACCCAGGTTCCTAACTGAGGACGAAGATTTAATGGAGCACCCATCAAGTGTTAGAGAGTATTCAAGGTTTTTTCGTGAGGAAGTTTTTGGTCCAAAGATTAGGATATCAGTTTTTTCTGAATTTAATAATAAGAAATTTCTTGTCATCCAGTTTTTAATGTCAGCTATGCATTCTGTTAGTTTTGTGAATTTGTAGGTTTCGTCAGGGCGCGAGGAAATATAGAGCTGAGTATCGTCAGCGTAGCAGTGAAAACTAACACCATGCTTCCTAATTATCTCTCCTAAGGGCAGCATGTACAGAGTGAAAAGCAACGGTCCTAGTACTGAGCCTTGTGGTACTCCATATTGAACTTGTGATCGATACGACATCTCTTCATTAACTACTACAGACTGATAACGGTCAGATAAGTAAGATTTGAACCATGCCAAAGCAATTCCACTAACGCCAATATAGTTTTCAAGTCTTTTTAAAAGAATGTTGTGATCGATAGTGTCAAAAGCAGCACTGAGATCTAATAACACTAATAGAGAAATACAGCCACGATCGGATGATAAGAGTAGATCGTTTGTAACTCTAACGAGAGCAGTCTCAGTACTATGGTACGGTCTAAATCCTGACTGGAAATCCTCACAGATACTATTTCTTTCTAAAAAGGAGCACAGTTGTGTTGAAACTGCCTTTTCTAGTATTTTGGACAGAAAAGGTAGATTCGAGATTGGCCTGTAATTTACTAAGTCTCTCGGATCTAGTTGAGGTTTTTTAATAAGAGGTTTAATAATAGCCTGCTTAAAAGTTTTTGGTACGTATCCTAGTGTTAAAGATGAATTAATTATATCAAGAAGTGGACCTACGACCTCTGGAAGCATATCTTTCAGTAGTTTAGTCGGCATTGGGTCTAACATACATGTTGTTGATTTTGATGATTTGATAAGTTTAGATAATTCTTCCTCTCCTATAGCGGCGAATGATTCTAGTTTTACCTCAGGGACACTACAGTGCACTGTCTGAAGCGAAACTGTAGACGGTTGCATGTTTACAATTTTCTCTCTAATATTGTCAATCTTGCAAGTAAAGAAGTTCATAAAGTCATTACTGCTGTGCTCTTTGGAAACGTCAGCAGTTGAATCTCTGTTTCTAGTTAATTTAGCCACTGTGTCAAATAAATACCTAGGATTATGTTTGTTTTCTATTAAGAGTTTTGAAAAATAAGTAGATCTAGCATTTCTTATAGCCGTTCTGTACTCAATCATTTTTTCTTTCCACGAAAGGCGAAAAACTTCTAGTTTTGTTTTCTTCCAACTACGTTCAGCTTTTCTCACAGCTCGTTTTAGAGCCCGAGTGTGCTCATCATACCACGGCGTTGGATTAGTTTCCTTAATCTTCTTTAGACGTAAAGGAGCGACTGCATCTAATGTGCTGGAAAAGAGAGAGCCAATAGTTTCTGTTGCAGCATCGAGTTCTTCTAAGTTGTCAGGTATACTAAGGCGATGAAACTGCTCGGGGAGATTATTTATAAAGCAATCTTTAGTGGTAGAAGTGATGGTTCTACCATATTTATGGCTGGGTGGTTGTTTTGTAGCCTTTGCTAACTGTATTATACACGAGACTAAATAATGATCTGATATATCATCGCTTTGTTGTAGAATTTCAACAGCATCAATATCAATTCCATGCGACAGAATTAGATCTAAGGTATGATTACGACAATGAGTGGGTCCTGACACGTGTTGTCTAACTCCAATAGAGTTTAAAATGTCTGCAAATGCCAATCCAAATGCGTCTTTATTATTATCTACATGGATATTAAAATCACCAACAACAAGGACTTTATCCACAGCCAGTACTAACTCTGATAGAAAATCAGCAAATTCTTTGATAAAGTCAGTATGGTGCCCTGGTGGCCTGTATACAGTAGCCAGCACAAATGTCAACTTACATAATGTTACATAAAGCACCATCACTTCGAAGGAATTATATTTGAAATTCTTTTGAACGGTTTTGAATATATTACTATAAATTACAGCGACACCTCCCCCTTTGCCTTTCTGTCGAGGATTGTGTCGATAGTCATAACCTTGAGGACTAGACTCATTTAAAGTAATGTAATCGTCTGGTTTTAGCCAGGTTTCTGTCAGACACAGCAAGTCTAGTTTATTGTCTGTGATAATTTCATTTACAATAAGTGCTTTTGAAGAAATAGATCTAATATTCAGTAACCCAAGCTTTATCATTTGTTTATCTGATTTATCTGTGATTTTCATTTTTTGAACATCAATTAAATTTTTTCCCCTAAAAGGTTTCGGAAGTTTTTTGTATTTACTCGTTCGAGGTACAGACACAGTCTCTATGTGATAATATCTAGGTGAAAGAGTTTCTATGTGCTGTGAATTATCTGAGTTCTGTGACGTGAGGCGGCTAGCAGACGGTCGGTTTAGCCAGTCTGTCTGCTTCCTGATCTGGGCCATAGTTTGTCATGTTTCAGCTCTAAGACTATTTGCCAGATTTCTAGATAGAAGAGCAGCACCATCCCGGGAGGGATGAATACCATCTCTTTTCAACAGGTCAGGTCTGCCCCAAAAGCTTTTCCAATTGTCTATGAAACCTATATTATTCTGCGGACACCACTTAGACAGCCAGCCATTGAGTGATGATAACCTGCTAACTATCTCATCACTCCTACGAACAGGAAGAGGGCCAGAACAACAGTCAACAGTGAACAAACAAAAGCGATTTTACTGGACTCGGTGGAATATAAAGCGGGTTGTTGATTGACGAACAGGGAACATGTAACAGGAAGCCCTTGCATTTGGCTGACTCACCGCTGAATTTCTTGGGGAAAGCCAGGCGTGGACTCACAGTGGCAGGTGGATTCTCTGGTGGATGGCTTGGCATTGGTGGAGCAGCCGCAGGTGGTGCGGCGGGTTGGAGATTGAGGCCTTGTAGTGATCTCACCAAGTCAACCGGGTTAATTAGTGTTGATGCACAGCGAGCTGACTGGCCTGGGCAGATAGCTCTGTGGAGAGCTGGGCAATGGCTCCTGGATCACTTAGTGGCGAAGTCTTCTGTGATGAGTCAGAAGAGTATTGATCCATTTGCAGTTTATTGAAGTAATCAGACAATGACATAAACCAGGTAACAGGCAGAGGGTCGTGGCAGGCAGCAGACAGCATAAACAATAACAGGCAGAGGGTTGAGGTGGGTGGCAGACAGGATAATCAGTAAACAGGCAAGGGTCGAGACAGGCAGCAAGAATTGTAATGCAAAGTACAGTCCAAGTCAGCAACAAAACAACAATGCAGGTATAACCGCTCCGAAATGACAACCAGGGCTAATCAAGACTTCGCAAAGGGAATGAGCATGAAAGCAGCTTAAGTAGTGAGTGTGAGTGATGATGATTGGCTGCAGGTGCGTGGGCAATCAGTCCCAGGTATGTGGGTGCATGGGAAATGTAGTCCAATGTAAACTAATGTAGAGCCCTGAACAAACTGTTTTTTTTTTTGTGTGTTTGGGTTTGAAATGATACACACCTATGCTGACAAAATATAAATTGACTTTGTTTTTATTTGTAATTTTTTTTTATATGAGACATGTTTCTAAAAGAGATTCCAAATATGTGTATGTGTGTGTGTGTAAAATGATACAAGAACTGCATTTTATTGTGTTTTCTGAGAGCCATTTTTGCCCTATGAGCGCTGTGGACTTTGACCCCTCAAGTTCAAGGGGTGGAGTTAGAGAGAAACAGCGAAGGCAGTTAAGCGTGCAGTGAGAAGAGTTCAGGCGGAAGAAGTTGAGTTCGCCACGAGAAAGTTGATCGGCGTAGAAAAAAGCTCATTAGTCAATGCTCAAAGACACTCGGAGTGGCATCTCGGTTGTGAAAGTTTGCCATGCATCATTTTGAAGATTGCAGCACGGGGCAAAAAAATACTTCGAGAGAATTCGGCAAGAGGCCACGCACTTCAACTCGTGAGTCAGATAGAAGAGAGCTAGCACGAGGATCTGCACGTGAGAGAATCTTTTTATTTGAAGTTGTTGAATTTCTTTGTTTTATTAGATTCATATTTACAAATCACCTGAAAGAATATTCCCGTGTTTATTTTTTCAAGTTCAGTGTTGCAGTTATAAGTCATGTAATTAGTTGGTAATCCGGAAGAATATACACGTGTTTATTTTAATAATTCAGTGTAAAAGTACCACAGTGGTGTGCGGAGTTCATGTCAAGTGCGTGCTTAGTGTGTTTAAGAGAGTTCGTCGAGTCAAGATCGGGAGTCCTGTGTGAAATTTCACGGATGCATCTAACCAGTTCGAGGAGGGAGGAGCCCATCAGGATCCATTCAACGTCGTCGTGGGATGCGTCACGGATGCTGTTTATCATCTCGTTGGGGAGTGAGGATTAGAGATTAGTATTCTTTCTGCACTTGGAACCTCAATTTCTTTGGATTCGTGAGTACATTGGTTTTGCATAAAAAGAGCTCCAACTAGCGCGCCATCTGTGTACTGAAAATCCCAGCTGGGTAAAATTATTACATTGACATTTTTTTTTCTTTTGTTTACTACTTATTGGTTATTGTTATCATTGTGACTTTGTGAATTTAATTGTTTGATCATTTAAAGAAACACAAAAGAAAAAATACACAAAGACAAAAGAGTAATAGTAGAATAAATACATTTATTGATCTTCCATAATTTTGTGTGGTTTCCTGTGGGAAAAAATAGTTTATTGTTAATTTGTTTTTCCCTGTGAGGGATTTGTAATTTCAAATTTAAAGGTAAACACAGTAGTGTTTTTATTTCTAAATAGAAAACAAAAATCTGACACTATCAAGTGAACATCTGGGTTTTGTGATTTAAAAGAATTTAAGTAAATTTAGAAATGTGCCTCTCACCAGGTCATTGTTAATTTAGAACTTCCCCTAGACATAATTCTTACATTTGAGCCATATTTATTGGTGAGAGGGCTACATTTTTGTGGGGGCTCATCCGGGATCATTCAGATTGTTCAGATTGTATTTACAACAACAGTGAACTTGTTCTGTGGGAAAAAGAAATTGAAAGACATTTTTTTTTTTTTTTGCATACTGTGTTTCTTTGAGATTTTTTTTTTCTTCTAAAGAGTTTTAATGCTAAACAATCATTACCTGTTTTTCTGAGAACATATCGTAAATGACACAAGTGAACAAAATGGAGGTTAGCGAGATTGTTGCTTGGTGCAGAGAGAAAGATGTTGAGCTGGATAGAGCCCTTATTCTGAGCAATGTATCTGCAGATTGTGACGACAGAATAGTTTATAGTGTGCTGGATGCTGTTCTGGGAATTGGAAAATGCAAAGTGCTTGATCGCCGCTCTGATAAAACTAAGCGACTGCAGTTTGTCTTGCTTGAAACAGCTGACAGTATTTCCAAGATGTCTATCCCTGCAGAACTTGGAGGACCTGAAGTAGGCTGCTGGTACACACAGGTTGTTCATGTTGCAGCTGAAACACCTAAGCAGAATAAGGAAGATGAGTTCCAGATTAAGCTGATCTCTTTCCTCCAAAAAGAAGGGAAATCGCTAGCTGACATTCCAAGTTTGACTTCCCCTGCACCTGATCTAAACACTCAGCTTGTTGATGCCATAAATTCCCTTGTTCAAGCGTGTCATGTGGCTTCATCTGAGGAGAGAGTCGGATATAGAAAGCTGCGTCCTTTCTCAGGATTTATTCCAACTCCTCCTGGGGAAGAGTATGAGGTCTGGGTAGAGCAGACTACTAAAATTTAGAAGAATGGCAGTGTTCTGATAACGTCAAGAAGCAGAGATTAGTAGAGTGTCTCAGACGTCCTGCAGCAGACATTGTAAGGTTCGAGAAGACTGGTAACCCATCTGCTACTTTCAGTGACTATCTTAGTGCACTAGAGTCTGCGTTTGGCACTACTGAGGATGCTTCAGATTTAATGCTAAATTGTCGGAGCACTTTTCAGAGTGAGGGAGAAAAGCTCTCAGCCTACATACTGAAGTTGGACAGAATGCTACATAGTATGCTGAGGAAGAAAGGTATTGTGTTCTCTGCCATGAATAATCTTCGAATGCAACAAATAGTCAGAGGTGCCCTTTCCAGTGACCTAGTGGCTATGCGCTTGAGAATGACCCATAAGCTGTGTGCCCCTCCTTCCTTCAATGAGTTAATGAAGGAGGTAAGAGAAGAAGAAACTCTTTTGAAAAGCTGGAGTGCAGCACAGTCCAATGTAGCTTTCTCTGTGGTATCCCCTTCAAGAAATGGGTCATCCGCTAACACTAACATGGGCGATTCAGAGGTAGAAAAGCTAAAGAGGGAGATAAGAGGACTTAAGAATGAGGTGTCTCGTCTGTCAGCAGCAGCAAAGGAACCTATAACTCCTGATCGTCCTGCCCTGCACAGTCTAGCTGCGACCGCAGAGAGTAAAACACCAACCAGACCAGTTAACAAAGCCAATGTCTTTTGTTACAGATGCGGAGAAGATGGGCATCTGAAGCGTGACTGTACAAAGGATGAAAATCTCAGGAGAGTTAACCAGCGACTCATCAAAATGAGACAGTCGTCGGGAAACTTCTCCGGGGCTCAGTAGAGGAACGGCCTGAAGCTCCGGGAAAGACACGTTCCACAAAGTGCAAAAGAGTTAAAGTCAAGCCAGCAGTTCTTCCGAATGGGTTAGTGGGACCTAGCTCTGTTCTTCCTATCCAGGTGGAAGGGATCTATGCTAAGGCTTTGCTGGATAGTGAATCGCAAATCACTCTGCTTTACAGATCTTTCTATGAGAAATACTTGAAGCATCTGCCATTGACACCAATAGAAAATTTGGATGTATGGGGTTTGAGCATGCAGCGGTACCCTTATGATGGCTGTTTGTCTTTAAGGCTGGAGTTTCCAGGATCTGTGGCAGGAGTGGCGGAATCCATAGATGCACTTGTGCTGGTCTGTCCCGATCCTGTCATGAAAGGAGATGTCAATATTCTGGTGGGAACAAATACATCTGTGGTGAAGAAGCTGGTAGAAGCATGCAGAGAGAGAGTGGGACATGATTTCCTTCACACCTTGACTGTCCATCCTGAGATAAAGAATGCTTATGCACAGATCATTGCTGTTGAAAAGTGTGACGATGACGACAGTAGAGGGACTGTCTGGTATCTTCGCTCTAAACCAGTGAAATTGCCTCCGGGGAGAGTACTAGGGTTTATGGGATGCTTAAATATCCTGCTGCTCCTCCTGGTAAGACCCTGTTAGTAGATAAGCCGGAGGAATCACGATTTCCTGAGAAACTGCTAGTAGCAGCGGAAGTGCAGTCTACTACTGTTGTCCAGTCAAAAAGGATTGGAGTTACAATCAGAAATGTTTCCACTCGTCCAGTGATGATTAAAAGAGGAATGCCCATTGCTCATGTGTTTCCAGTCGAAGTCTTGTCTACAGTCTCTAAACCCAGAGAGAATCAAAGTCAAAGTCAAAGTCTGCTTTATTGTCAATTCTACCACATGTACAGTACATACATACAGAGAATCGAAATTGCGTTACTCTCAGACCCCCGGTGCATACAGATAACACTAATAGTAGAGCTTAAGAATCTAGATCAATATAAAATATAAGATATAATTATACAAGATCAATATAAGATATAAGATATAACTATACAATAAGGGGATGTAAAAAAAAGACATAATAAAAAAAAACAAAAAAAAAATAAAATAAATAAATAAATAAATAAATAAAGTTAAATAGAGCAGCGCAAGGCACATGGCAGATAGAGTGCAAACCAGTGAACAAACAGTGCAGATAAAGATTGGCTTATTCATTCTGATTAAAGTGACAAAAGGGCTCAAGAGCAGTTATTATATTTAAATTGACTGATGAGGTGGTAGAATGACGTCAGTTCCATGGTGAATGAGGTAGTGAGTAGACCAATGCTGCACAAAGTGACTGGTGCATGTCATCGTATGTTAGTGGGAGGGGGGGTGGAAGGACCTGGGGATGTGGGATCTGGGGGGGGGGGGTCATAGTTCAGTGGTGCCTGGGGCAGAAAAGGTACGGGGGGGCAAGTTCGGGAGCGAGTTCAGCTTCCTGACAGCCTGATGGATGAAGCTGTCCTTCAATCTGCTGGTCCTGGCCTGGAGACTCCGCAGTCTCCTCCCTGATGGCAGCAGACTGAAGAAGCTGTGTGACGGGTGGGTGGGATCACTTGCGATGCAGAGGGCTTTGCGAGTGAGACGGGTTCCGTAAGTTTCTTGGAGGGAGGGGAGAGAGACACCAATGATCTTCTCAGCTGCTCTCACTATGCGTTGCAGAGTCTTCCGGCAGGACGCATTGCAGGCGCCATACCACACAGTGATGCAGCTCGTCAGAATGCTCTCGATGGTGCCTCTGTAGAAGGTGCACATGATGGGGGGTGGGGCTCTGGCTCTCCTCAGTTTGCGGAGGAAGTAGAGACGTTGTTGAGACTTCTTGGCCAGTGCTGTGGTGTTGTCGGTCCAGGAGAGGTCCTCTGTGATGTGCACACCCAGGAACTTGGTGCTGCTCACTCTCTCCACAGTCGCACCGTTGATGGTCAGAGGAACATGCTGAGTGTGCGCTCTCCTGAAGTCAACAACAATCTCCTTCGTCTTCTCCACGTTCAGAGAGAGATTGTTGTTACTGCACCACCCAGCCAAGCGGCTCACCTCGCTCCTGTAGTTTGTCTCATCTCTGTTGCTAATGAGACCCACCACAGTCGTGTCATCCGCAAACTTAATAAAGAGGTTGGAGTTGTGTGACGGTATGCAGTCGTGGGTCAGCAGAGTGAAGAGGAGGGGGCTCAGCACACATCCTTGGGGGGCCCCAGTGTTCAGTGTGGTGGTGCTGGATGTGTTGCTGCCGACCCGTACTGCCTGAGGTCTTCCAGTCAGAAAGTCCAACAGCCAGTTGCACAGCGAAGTGTTGAGCCCCAGCTCGATCAGTTTGTGAATGAGCTGTTGAGGGATGATTGTGTTGAATGCTGAACTGAAGTCTATGAACAGCATTCTGACGTATGAGTCTTTTTTCTCTAGATGTGTGAGTGCTGAGTGGAGGGTAGTTGAGATGGCATCATCGGTCGACCGGTTGGACCGATATGCAAACTGGAATGGGTCCAGGGAGGGGGGGAGGGCAGACTTGATGTGGTGCATGACTAGCCGTTCAAAGCACTTCATGAGGATGGGAGTAAGTGCAACAGGACGGTAGTCATTGAAGCAGGATGGAGATGGCTTCTTCGGGACTGGAATGATGGTGGTGGTTTTGAAACATGTGGGAACAACAGCCTGACTAAGTGAGATGTTGAAGATGTCTGTGAAGACATCAGTGAGTTCTGCTGCACAGTCTCTCAGTACACACCCAGGACTGTTGTCAGGACCCGGAGCTTTGCGTGCATTGATCCTGCTGAAGGATCTCCTCACGCTGTCCGGAGTCAGCGTCATCACCTGGTCACCGGGAGGGGGTGGAGTCTTCTGTGCAGTGGTGCTGTTTTGTTCCTCAAAGCGAGCGAAGAAGGTGTTCAGCTCATTCAGCAGAGAGGTGTTGCTATCACAGGTCCGTGGTGGGGGCTTGTAGTCCGTAATGGTCTGTATCCCCTACCACAGGCTACGAGTGTCTCTGCTGTCACTGAAACGATGGGCTATCCTCCTGGAGTATTGTCTCTTAGCCTCACTGATGCCGCGGGATAGGTTGGCCCTGGCTGTTCTCAGGCCCACCTCATCTCCAGCTCTGAATGCAGCGTTCCGCGTCTCCAGGAGTCTGTAGACCTCCCCTGACATCCACGGCTTCTAGAAGAACTTCTATAATCTGAAGATTTAAAATTAATAATAAAAATAACACACTCACAGACATGAAGAATCAGCATATGACCCTCAACAATGGTGACAATCAAACAAAGTGCTTCATGTTGCAGTGCATGATGGGAGCCACCAATCAAAATGCATCCATGGCTCCCATCATGCATTGCTGCATGAATAAATTATGCAGCTGAATTGTCCTGATAGATTGTTCATGTTTGCTTTTATTTTTCTGTTGTTTTATTGTGACAGTAGCTTGTTTTGTGATGTTCAGAGTTGATCTGTTTGTCAGTATTTTGTATTTATTTATCGTCACCGTTCTTGAGAATCATATGCTGATTCTTGATGTCTGTGTGTGTTTAATCAGTAAAGCTTCAGTGCATAATGTATTATTCTAAAAAAAATAAATAAGGTTTAATATAGTGATGGGATTTATGGCTCTTTGAGGAGATTCTGATCTTGGCAATCCGTTCCTTTCAAAGAGCCGTTCAAAAGAACAGCTCTTTTGGCTCTTTTGAAATATTTAGTCAGTTTTAAGAAGCCAGCTTGGGGGCATTTCAGTTTATTCTGGAAATAATCACTGGGAGGAATGATGAGGTGAGATTTGTAGTCAAATAATTAAAACTCAGATATCACACACCAATATCTGAGTTTGAATTATTCTGAATTATTATTACCTCATTTGTCATGTGTAGACTATATTCCATAGGGTTGCACAACTTCCCTCTGCTTAGACAGTGACATCACTATTTTGGATTTACCTTAAGTACAAAGTGTGTGTATGTGTAAAGCTACGTTGACTTATGTTATTGATACAATACCTACTTTTTTCCACTGGAGTACTCACGTGAAGCATGCGTGCACAACTATCATCATGCTGTTAGGCAGTAGCACCCCTGCGCTGGGTGCGCCCCTCCCCCTATAACTGTTCTGTCTCGCGGAGGAGCTAATTTGTGTGCATCTGTGTGAAACACGCATAGGAAAAAAAGAACGACAGAAAGAACGGCTCCCCCCCAGCCGCGACTCAGCTTCCATCGTTCATGTTTATGAGCCGTTCAAAAGAATCGGTTCGTTCGCGAACGTCACAACTCTAGTTTACTATTGCTGGATCTCAAGCTGTAAAATCACAGGACTACTATCAGAAATACTTAAGCAACACATCAAGCACACAGACAGAGATTTAGACTTCAAATGACAACAAAAAATCATCATCAAATTATATTGTGACCGTACCATATTTTCGCTGACCATTATAAATGTGCTTTACAAACACAAAGTTGGAGCAGTCAGAGAAAAATTTATAATAAAATGTAAAGAGTCAAGAGCTCAACTAAAGCAAACGCTGACCTCTTTCATGGTGACTTGAAATGAAACATTCCATAAAACATTAATTAACACCTTTTTTTCTCCCTTTCCTTCAGTGATTCTGCTTATTAACATCAGGTGTCAGCACTAATTGTCAATCATCAATCAATCATCAATCAATTATCTCATTAACTTTAACACTGCTTCAGTGTTACTTTTTAACACCCGGCAAGATGGAGTCATATGTACACTTTGGGTGTTAATTTAACACTGGGGATTTTACTGTGTATAATGAATGCTTCAATATTTTAAACAGACAAGTCTTGTTAGCAGGTCCTCAACACAAGCACAAGCTCTACACTTCACCACAACTTTTTCAACATTTACTCTCCCACTTCAGCCCGGTGCAAAGCATGATGGGAACTGAAAGTCCTGTTCAAAATGAAAACATCAAGTGAGTTCTAGTAACCATTTCCAGTCAATTTAAGTCAAGTCAAGTCAAGTCACCTTTATTTATATAGCGCTTTTTACAATGTAGATTGTGTCAAAGCAGCTTTACAGTGATAACTGGTACATAATTTTGGCTGCACAGCAGCTCTTAAAGAATAGTGTCAATGCAGGCAGATCAGAAGCACTGTTGATTAAATGTCAAGAATACTGTTGAATATCAAATGTCAAGTCAAATGTCAAGTGTCCCCAA